>CABEEJ010007144.1:10853-30962 GCA_901482245.1 Timema douglasi | reverse complement strand
CAATATTTAAGGAAAATTATCCTCCTAAAAAACACTGCTTTGGCAAGCCTGAAGAAAAGTCAATTCAAGTGAACATTAATATTAATAAAATAGGAAATATTTTGAATCAATCGCAAGTTAATAATTATGAAAGCAATAAATATCTAGCACCAAGACATCCAGTTTCACTACCAACCAAATTTGCTACTAGGGATTATAAAGTAAAAATATTTCGGCTCCAAGCAGCATATAGATGCCTCTACAAGCAATGCAGATGGAGTTATTTGTTTTTATTGTAATAAATATCATCAATTATGTCCTGATAATAATCTTGCTAGGAAAATGAATCTGCTTTTTCTAGAAATGGATTAGCATTGGACAAGTTTGGTTCCCATGAAAAGTCAGAGTCATTTACAAGCAGTTTTAAGCTATAAACAGATGAAAACCTCAATTAACGCCCAGTTAAATTCTTATTTAGTTTTTGAACATAAGATTTCTATTGAATGTCTTTTCAAAATTTTCACTTTAATTAAATATTTAACCATGCAAGGCTTAGCTTTAAAGAGGAAACCAACAAGAAAATGGAAACTTATTTCATCTTCTTAAACTACGTGTCGAGTATGATTCCTATCTTGCAAATTGGTTGAACAAGGAACGAGAGGTATACACAGAGGGAAAAGTTCTAAATGAGATTTTGGAAATAATGGGCAATGAAATTGTGAGAAATCTTTGTGCCATTCTTCCAGATTTAATTTGTTTTCTTTGATTGTGGTGGTACACGTGATATTACTGGGACTGAGCAGCTTAGTGTGTGTGTGCCTTGGGTTGAGGAAAACTTAGAGCCTCATGAAAGTTTTTTGGGACCATCTAGTGCCACTAAAACAACTGGGGAGTCGATTGCAGCCATTCTTTCTGACTAGACCTTGCATGTACAAACTTATGGTGGTGCTCCAGATATGAGTGGGATCAAGAAAGGAGTAGAGTTTATATTAAAGGATAGACAGCCTTTGGCCGTGTTTGTTCACTTTGGGGCGCACTGCACTAATTTTGTCACAAGGCCTACATCAATTACCGTGACAAATACAATGCACTGGACACATGGTCCTGGAGTTTTGTTTTCACAATCATTGACAGCTAAAACTAGGTTTATTAATATCCGAGAAGCTGATTGTAATGGTCCTTTGACATCTAACGCCAGCATCAAGCCCCTTTGTCCGACCAGGCGGATATACTGAGGTGCTCGGATTGAAGAGGTTATCAACAACTATTCAATGATTTTACAAACACTTGAAGCACTGTCCGTTGAATATAATTACATCAGCAAGTGGGCTATTCAAAGTGTTTGAGTCGGGAGAGACTGTTTTAGGCTTCCTTGTGGCAAGGGAAATAATAAATAATTTATAAATTTTGAATAAATCTTTTCAAGGAATAAAAATGAATACTTCCGGACTTATGAGTTTAGAGAGTCAGAGAAAATGATGTGGGTGTGTGCCACACACATAAAGATATGTTGAGCAAGCAAGATAAGCATTCATAACCTTATGAACAAGTTTATTGTAGTTAATGAACGAAGAAAGAGAGTGTTTGGTGAAGACTATGCTAGTTTAAGATAAGTACTTCTTCATCTTCATATAAATGTATTTTGTATGGTATATACATATTTTATTTATAAGTTGTGTTGTCAGGTCAGTGTGATGCACTTTAATAAAGTTCCTCTTATTTATTTTATACAAAATTACTAAAACTCTTGACGGTAGGTCTATGATTATTCAAAATGTTGACCAACTAAGAAAAAATTGTTATTTTAATCCGAGGTAAAGAAAACATTTTAAATTGATATTAATGTTCATCTGAAACATTTATATTGAATATAAAACTGAATTTATTGATAATGTATGTTTTGTTTATACTGAGTATTAAAACAAATATTATTAGTGAGTGTCAAATCACTTTTAATAATTTGTCCCCCCCCAAAGTCAGAAAGCCAGGCACGTCCATGTTTGCTACCGTCATAATTTCAGGTCATATTATATTCGAGACTATTTATTTTTCATGTAGAACTCCTCAAAATGTTAGGGTCATATTATATTCAGGGTCATACTTGGGTCTTTACGGCATATTTACAATTTGCCGGCATTTAAGTGAAACGGCAACTAAACTAATATGAGAGATAATCGATTATTACCCATTTTGAATGTTGTAATTTTGTTTAGTTACCAGTTTTATTAAGAGGTAAGAATCGAAGTTGTGAGAATTGTAATATTGATTCTTGATTGAATCAAGGGTATTGAGGTATCGAGTAATACAGCCCTGGAATAAACAAAATAGCAGCTCAAGTAAGAGATAATATGTACCGGCCAAAAATAGCTCAACAAGAAGCTGAACACATAAGTATCTGCTTAACCTGTCAAACTTTTCCAAACTATAATGTGAAGGAACCTTTAATCAAATGTAGGAGTGGATATTTGGGAATACAAGGGTAGAATATACCTTGTGATTGAAGACTACTGTTCCAGGGGGTCGGGTATCATACCAATGCGAGGAAAACCTTCCAAAGAAGTCATGGATAGAACAGAAGTAGCCTTGAGAACATTTGACACACCTCAAGTGGTTAGATGTAACAACAACACCTTTGATCTTTTGCCACCTCTTGGGGCTTCACAATAATAACCTCAAGTCATAACTATCAAAAAGTCAAACGGGTTGGGTTGTCAGAACGAGGAAATGGCATGTTTAAAAAAATATAACATTCAAGAGCAGACCCTTATCAAGCCTTGTAGGAATATAGACTGTTGTTATGTAAACAAGCTTGTCCGAGAGACTTGTATTTGTAGATACTGTGTTGTTCAATGTCAGTTGTGTGTTGCAACCATGAACTTGTTGAATGTTATGCGATTGACCCAACCTAAGCACCAAGGTGTGGAGAGGTGATTTGTTAGGATGTATATAAACTGGACATGCCGGGCTGAAAGACAGTTGTAAAATGTATCAGAGCCCATCAGGTTAAGAATAGCTCTATATAAGATGATTTATTAGTTCGCTAACAAGATATGTGTAATTTATTCCCTTAGTAATTGAGTCTTCAAAAAAGTTAATATTTAAACATATTTTTAAATATTGCTTTGTTTAACATTTAGAAAATCAAAACAATGCAACATAGCAAATGTTAGGGCATTCAGTTGATTTGTATATATAATAAAGACTTAATATTATATGGCATACATTTTAAACATAAACAACGCGTAGTACTATCCAAAGGTTGTTTGTGATTTTATTCCTTGACATTAACAAACAAACTGTGGCTGTCTGAATGTTTAATCTGATATTTTGAAGAGGCGGGTATTGTATTACTCCCCATACCATTTCTTGCAGGTGATACAAAACAGATTTGAAGGAACAGTGGATTTCTACAGAGGTTGGCAGGACTACAAGCATGGGTTTGGTAACATTGGCGGGGAATTTTGGCTTGGACTAGAAAAACTGCATCTTTTAACAAATTACAAGGTAACGCAAATCAATATTTGGTTTCAATCAACAATTTACATGAATAACTAGAGAAATATTTGACTAAGAAAGGGCCATTAACACTCCTAGTGGTTTCACACATAGCCCCCTTTTATATAAAAATAAATTAAACAGAAAGTAACAAGAACATTCTATAAAATAAAAATATTCAGAAATAATTCAGTCCACAAAAACATAATTTTATGTGCTATTTAGTTTTGACTGGAACTAATATAAAAATAATTAAAATCATCTCTTAAGGACTTTTTCTTAAGAAGAAGCTAGAAATTTTATATTAACAACAACAACAATAATAATAATGTTTCTGGAAGAGGAAGGATGTCTTTTCCCCCAACACAAGTTACAACAATGGAGCCATTTCAGCCAATCTCTCCATCTGTGTGTATATTTAAAGCTGAAAGGAGATGTGTGTGTGTGTGTGCTCAAAAAATGATAAGGCACTTATAGATGATCTGGAAGATACCATTAAACCAGCAAAATTTAAAATTTCAAAATAGGTTTCCAAGAAATGTGGTTGAGAGTGGGAAAATGGAGGTGGGGGATAAGAGGCGACACTATATATATATATATATTTTTAAAAGAGAAGATTTTTAGATTAGGTCTAAAATTAGAATTTGTCAGATGAGCAGAGATAACAACACAGATAACCCAAACATTTGTAATTTCTAAGTTGTAGTTGGCAAAATGGAGAAATGAAATTTCAAGAAATTTTGGGGACTATTTGAAATAAACATTTAAAATTTCAAAATTAAACTCCGGAAGCTAGGGAGCGAGGGGGATGCATTTAAGTAGAAAAACCTTTTATGGGAGGTATAAAATTTAAATTTGGCAGCAATCACTCCAAATAACAAAGTTAGTGTTAACTAAATTATATTTCTAAGTGGGGGTTGGTGAAATTGGAAGGTTTCAAAATGTCACTAAGTGAAATAATAAAGTATGTAGTGTTGTTAAAGATTGAAACTTGTCAGGCAAGATGAGGCCAATCTTCCCCCACTCGACACTCACATGCCATCAAGTGGGAAGGGGTAGCCCAAAAAAAAAATTAGAGGTATAGTAGAAAATTGAAGGATTTTATTAAGCGTATAGGGAGAAACCCGAATAGCTAGTAAAAAGTTAACATTTTAAATTAAAAATGAGGGTCAAGGATGGAAATTTCAAAGAAATTAAATTATTATTCACTTATCAGTGAAGTTATAAATTTGAAATTTAGTGAGAAGGTAAAAGGTCTACCCCAAAAGCAAAAATATTTTAAAGTTTGAAAATTCAAAATGGGAGAGGTGAGAATGGGGTCACTGAAATGGGGAATGAGAATACATTTTCAAAAAGTATTGATAAAAAATCTGGTTTGAGAGACATTAGAAATTTCACAGATAACCAGAAATGTGTGTGAATGTCTTTTTTGAATTTTAAAATCAAGATCTGTATTGAAGAGAAGCTGATAATGTCTAAGTGGGGTAAAATATTTAAATACTTGCAAGCAGTTAAGACAACCGCTCCAAATAATCCCAAATCTGGATATATTATAATTGTGGTAGACTCTAAACTCCCTAAGATAATAGAAGAAAAAAAAAATGTATCTGTGTGGAGGAAAATTAAAGTTTGGCAAGTTGGTAAAAGAACCAGCCCAGATAACCTACATTTGGAAAGTTTGAAACTTCAAAGCAGGGTCCAAGAAATGGACAAAATGTGGGGTAGGAGGGAGGATTGGCTTCAAAATTACTAAACTAATAGAAAAAATATATTTCAATATGATACACTTTTAATTTTGTATAGTCAAATGACAAAACATAAAAAGGTAAGATTACTTTAAAGGAGATCCAGTGTTGCAATTATGTAGCTAACTATGAAACATGAGCCTATAGAGGAGTGAAATAACCTGGTTAACCATGATGCTCATTTATTCCATATGTTTCTATAATGGTCTATTATTGCAATTACTTAAACTCTTAAGTAAATCGTCATAACTTTTTTTCCAACGTGTATTTGTAACAATGTATATTAATTCATTTCACCCATCTTATGTGTGTGCTTAGGTAGATATTGAGTGGTTAATGCATTACATTCATTTGTGCACTCTGTTTGGGATTGCCACCATTATTTGAGAATTGTACTTTAAAAATATTGCCAATCAGATGTTGAATGTCCTAATTTGATTTGGTTTTGATTCAACTTACCCGTGTGAAGAATGGGTCTAGCTACTAGTATTTCCTCTAGGAACTATAGCATAGTTTGGTTTCATTTCTAGGTGAATGAGCTGTTTATAGAGCTACAAGACTTTACACTGGAAAAGAGTCACGCTCAATATTCTGCGTTTGCAGTTGGGTCAGAGATTGAAGGCTACCCTATATCTGTACTGGGGAAATATGAAGGAACTGCAGGTATAACATCTAAAAGTTGTTTATTCAAATTAGTAAATTACACTACATGTCTTATGGAACACATAGTTGTTAGATTTGATCCACTGTGAGACAAGGACAGGCTTAGCATTCAAAATGTATCAAGCAATTACCTGACTCATAAGATTGGCCATCATATAATGTTGTACCACAAGACAGTTGAATGAGCAACGCACAAAGAATGTCACTACTTTCGCTAACACAGAACTCCCAAAATCACCTTCTTAATGCACTCCTCATGTCTTTGAATCCACTTATATGCAGCATAAGAGCTTTACCGGAGAGTAAAATAGCTAAATATCCCGAGCAAGTCATCAGCCTCCTTCAAGTTCCAGAGAGTATTCAGTGATCATCAAGGGGTAATTTAGATTCAGAGGAATCTTCACTCAACAAGATCGTTCAAACAGCGATTTGGATTAAAATTTATAATTTGTCCATTTAAAATATTGAAAATTGATTTATAATAAAAAAATTACCATAAAATTGATTTCAATTCACAATATTAAATGAGTACCTTGACTTGACAAGAATTTAAGTACCTACAAATTTTGAATACATACACATTTATTTTATATATGCCTAAGCAAATTTTGAAGAGAGGAAGTCTTAAGCTTATATAAGATCAAAATAGGTAATGTCCCCCTAAAAATGTAAAACTGACCGTTGTACGTACACCTGTCAGAGAGAGGCTGGAGCAGCGTGTCTCGTCACACGACACACTGGAGGAACTCTCAGCAAGGTTCGGCAACTAGAACCTAATGTTCCCCTCCTTGTGAGAGTCAACTGGACAAGCAACGCACTCTTCTCATGGCTGTTTGATTGTATACATGTTTGTCTCTCAATACTGCGTGAATGCTAACATCGTTTAATGTGTGGTGTATGTATGAGTCATCTCCAGTGGGAAAAACTCCTCCTCTCTAGCGGACATGTGACAAAGAAAGCGTTGGACGCAGCAAACTACAAAGCACGATTTTAGAAACGAACCAGAGGGCGAAAAAAGACAAAAAAGACTGCCTTCATAAGCGATTCTGATTGAAAGCAAACATTCCTCCACAAAAACTAGATCCCCCTACTGTACTCCAGTATCTAAAAACAGAAGCTGCCTTTATATGCCTAGATATATGTGTCTGTCAATTTGCTACATAATGTTTTTTTTAAATATTAATGCTAAAAATGCGATTTTTCAAAACTAAATGCTATTTAACAAATAATTGATATCATATTCTGAAAATTGAAAAATGATACCTGGACACGGGAATCGAACCCGGGACCTTTGGCTTAGTACGCCAATGCTCTTACCACTGAGCTATCCAGGATTCGTCCCGTGCCTATGGTCATTCTTCACTCATAGTTTAAGGCAGAGTCTATGATGGACGTGCGGAAGTCGTCAGCTTATAAACATGTGATTATTAAAGATCACAGCCATCAGACAACGCAGCCCTATGAGTGATATGAGTGAAGAGTGAAGAATGACCATGAGCATGGGACAAATCCTGGATATCTCAGTGGTAAGAGCATTGGCGTACTATGCTGAAGGTCCCGGGTTCGATTCCCGTGTCCAGGTGTCATTTTTCAATTTTCAGAATATGATATCTTAATGGTGTTATCCTCACTAGAATGCATAAATGATAGCTTTGGCTATTTTATTCACAAATAATTGATGCTAAGAAATAGTGTCTACTAATAGCATATTTAAAATTATCCTTGTGCCTTTGACTGTTTTTTTAGTCAAACTGTCAAAATTTCCCTTTTGAATGTGATACTAAATTATTTATTTAGATGGTGCTAGTAAACGTTCATCTTAGAATACCTAGTCTTGAAGCCACAAGATGGCGCTAGTAAACGTTCACCTTAGAATACCTAGTCTTGAAGCCACAAGATGGCGCTAGTAAACGTTCATCTTAGAATACCTTGTCTTGAAGCCACAAGATGGCGCTAGTAAACGTTCATCTTAGAATACCTTGTCTTGAAGCCACAAGATGGCGCTAGTAAATTTATTTTAATCGTCCTGTATATTAATTGTGTTCATATTAAATGACATATGTTTGTTTGATATTGACTTTTCGGATATAAATATCAATAATTAAATGTCTATGTTGAGTTTAGTTAGGCTTATTTTAGATCTATTACCTTCATGGAGCATGTGCTTTTTAACGAGAGCCTAAACCTTCCATATAAAACAATAGGAGATGACTGAATCTTAATTTAAGAGTTCAAAATGCATGCATTTCATTCAAGCCTAGGCCTTATGGTTCACCCCTTTCCACTACAAGCTCTGAATTGTTTACTATATTTATTAAATTCTCTTGTTTATCTATTTCAATAAAATGTGAATATGCCACCAACTGCCTTGTAGTTGTAACGTTGGTACTATTGCTCATCAGGTGACTCACTGGTGTACCACGCTGGCATGAGATTCTCCGCTCACGACATGGACCATGATGGTTGGGAGGACGGAAACTGCGCCCATTCTCACAAAGGGGCGTGGTGGTACAATGGCTGTGATACCAGGTAAAACCTCCAGGTGCTAGTTTGCTCACAACCAACTCAACACGCCATATTTGTAGAAATAACACTCAACAAATAAACACCATGTATTGTTGATTAGAATATGAGAATTCTACATTCCTTCTTTATCAACCTCAATTATTGATCTAATTCCTAGAATTTTAACTGTGCATTTTCATTTCTCAATTCCAAAGTGTCAACATTTACAGTCAAAATCTTTTTCCGTACATCCAAACACCTTTAAAATGTGTTATTGATTTGTATTTATACTGTAATATATTTTTAAAATAATAATTTAAAACGTAATTTGGAAACAAAATAAATAAAATAGCCATCTTTATTTGTACAATATTACTAGAACAACCATTAAGGTCGTGTTGAGTACAGTTACAAATTTTCAGCAGCCATAAAATATAATAATGATCACAAAAAAATGGCCGTTTTGTTTAGTGCCATAATATTCCCAGCTGGTTCTAGAAAGCTAATAATCCTGGTAGGTATCGAGTTGACCCTCCCCAGTTGTAATACTCGTGTCTACTGAAATATATAAAACACTCATCCAAGTACACTAATTATGTAATGTGTGTTGAAGCAACCTGAATGGCCAGTACCTGAACGGTGAAGTACCCGAGAACTACGAGTACCAAGGCATGTATTGGTATGACTGGCGAGGTCCTAGCTACTCTTTGATGAAGTCTCGCATATCTGTGAGACCGCGCTCGCAAGTGTACACTGTGACAGAGAGCTCAGGAAGGACCAAACTGGGGGACAAACATGTTGACAAGGAACAACACAAAGGAGCGCTGAATTTGCAACAAACGCCACAAGAGGATCCACACAAATCACAACATGCAGAATAAAACAACAATGGCCTGGAGTTGTGAATTTTCAAATTATTATCTTTTTAATCCTATAATTTATAAATCATTATTTCAATTTTCTTGTTGTTAACAAACTATTTTTGTTGTTGTTTTCTTTAGTGAGTTATAAATGGGATAACACACTTTTATCCCCAAAACAGCCTCTATAAATGTTGGAGTAGCCTAGCAGTGACTTTAGATGTTAACTAACCAATTGTATGTATGGAATAAAGTGCATTGAGCAAAAACAAATGGTAATAAAAACTTATTTACACACACTTCAATCTTCCTCAGGAAATAGTAGTAGTTACTGTGGATTCACACCTCAGGAAGTAGTAGTAGTTACTGTGGATTCACACCTCAGGAAGTAGTAGTAGTTACTGTGGATTCACACCTCAGGAAGTAGTAGTAGTTACTGTGGATTCACACCTCAGGAAGTAGTAGTAGTTACTGTGGATTCACACCTCAGGAAGTAGTACAGAAACGTGGTCATGTGACACGCTCTAAGCCAATCATAAGCTGTTCAACTATTCTCTACTTTTTCCGCTTTGCTCGAGATGTTAGGCACAGGAGAGCCAATCAAATGTCAGAACCAACCTTCTCAAATTAGTGTGCATGCGCTATGCAGCCAGAGTTGTGATCCACTGATGTACTAATTACCATCTTCTTATCTGAGACATGTTACATTGTGTCTTGTGGAATGATTTTAACACCTTGACAGTGTAGCAGTCCTCCAAGTTGAGGTTATGAGTGGAGGTATGTGCCGAGACGGGGTTTTCTGGATTCTTGATTTTTGTGTCCATTCATTGGCTTACAGAGAGTTTCAGTGTAGAGGCCAACATATTGTGTGGTATATTGTTGGCAAATTAGGCAACTGGACTCACATGTGATAGTATAGCTGGAGTTGGTGATGTTGCTAGAGAAAGTGGCTGCTGGATGATGTGGGGCAGGTTTTGTTACAGTTCTGAGAGCCTTGTTGTGGTTGAATGAAGGTATAGATGGAGTCGGTGATGTCGCTAGAGAAAGTGGCTGCTGGATGATGTGTGGCAGGTTTTGTTACAGGGCTGAGAGCCTTGTTGTGGTTGAATGAAGGTTGTGTCATGTTCAATTTTGAATTTAGGGTGTACCAGAAGATTTCAAGTGATGGAGGCTGTTTATACACAAGGACTGGTGGTTTTTTGAGAATATTGTTGGTACGACTGGATGCTTCCACTATGTGAAAACCTGATGCTAATATTTGTTTATCTTTTGTAGGCCTGGGTAGTACTTAGTCACTAGAGGTATAATATCTGGTTTTTCAGGTTTAGGTGATTGTGGAGTTTCAGCTAGTCGAAGTAGGTTATTAATGAGAGATTTAGTGTATCCTCTTTCTGAAAAGGCTTCTTGAAGGTTTTCAAGGTGTTTTGAAGACTTTCTGGATCGGAGGAGATGCGGTGATCCCGTATGGCAAGAATTTATGGGATAAATCTTTTATGGTAGAATGGATGGCAGCTATAAACATGCAGATATTGTTTATTAGTGGGTTTAAGATGTACCGAGGTTTGGAAGTGGCAATCTGACAGCCTAATTTCCACACCATGAATATGTCATCGATGAAGCGAAGCCAGAAAAGTGGTTTGATGATTTGGCGGTCAAGAAATGTTTTTTTCCAGTTTACCCATGAAGAGATTGGCATACAAAGTTGCCATCCTTGTATCCATTACTGAGCCTTTGGTTTGAATGAAGTTCTTATCCAGAATAAATGTTGCTGTAGGTGTGGTATTGATCGGACGCTTGTCGAGATAATGTTCCACTGCAGCCAGGCCATGAACATGAGGAATGTTGGTATACAACGACACAACGTCAATGGTGACAAGTATGGTGTTTTGAGGTGAAGGTTGTTGAAGGCTATAGAGTTTTTGAAGAAAATAGTTGGTATCTTTGATTTAGGATGGTGGTCCAGTAGCAAATGGTCACATCTATTGGTCAATATAGGCTGAAATTCTTTCTATAAGTGATCTGCAGCTGGAGACAATAGGCCTTCCTGGTGGTGGTATGGTTGGTATCTTTGGGGATTTTTGGAAGCATGTAGAATTTTGGCGTTATTGGGTTTTTTGGTTAAAGAATCTGGACAATGGGTGGAGAAAGATTTTTTTGCTTGGTTTCTTTATTGATAAATTGTTGAAGCTGGTTGGCAAAGTTTACAGTGGGATCATAGCCAGTTTTTCAGTGTGTGGAAGAGTCCGAAAGCTGTCTGTACGCTTCTGCGATCTGATCTTCTTTGTTCATTACTATTGTTGTGGATCCTTTGTTGGTTGGTATTATTAGCAAGTTCTGATTTTGTTGGATGGATTTTATGGCTTGGCAGAGTTGTGGGTTGTGGGGAGCGTTTTGTATAAATTGGGATCCAAAACTTAACTTTCTGAAGTATAAAGTTAAAAAACATTTCAATAGGGCGATCAGCTGGTAATGGATGAGGGTCCCAGTTGGAAGGGGGTGAAAAATTGCTTAAAAGCTGGTTGGTTGTAGTTGACTTGGTCGGTTTGTTGATGGTGGAAATGTTTATGTGGTTGGTTTGTCAGTTCTCTAGTGGCTGTGAACTAGATTACGGCTCCCAGACAGTTAAAGCAATAATTATTAACCCATTTGTTTACTCTGCAATATTCCAAGATGGTGTCTTATAAGCTAGAATCATATTGTAATCCGTAAAGTTAGGGCCATATATTTTATCATTAGTTTTACTGGTCAACCCATTTCTTTATGTGTGTAAAAATGATGGTGCTCCGCTTGGCATGGCTGGATGTGGAGAACCATCTCTGTTAGCGTAAAACGTAAGGGCATAAATGCTTTCAATCAGCTATTTGTGTGTGGTGTTGCGTGATATTATTATATTATCATATAGTATGGCTGGTAGTATTTGTGCTATATATTATTGCTCAATTTCCAATAGATAGCATCATTTAGGTTAACATTGGTGATTACAATATTAATTGTACAAATATACTACATTTACATTTGTATCCAGTAGATCATAAATCATAACAGAGTACACAATGAAATAGAATACACCAGATTTATTTAAAATATATATTTTTAATCAACAAGAACACCAGTCAGTACTAAATGATCACACACACACAACCATATTAACTTTATAGTTGTATATTTGTGTATATGTGTCTCCCTTAGGGTCTCTTGTAAAGGATGGCAAGGAACAGATAGCAGCAAGTGTGCAAGTGAGAGAAGGAGAGTGGAAGATGGAGACATTTCACTAAACACACCTGTTGACAGGCTGGAAACAGTTCATGATGATGATGATGATGATGATGATGTATGGCTCGTATCCTTGTGGATATAAACAACTACAGTAATCATATGAATACAGCCTGGACAGGAGTTAGGACAAAAACATATTAGTTAAATATATCATAAATTATGCTGATGATGTTGATTTTATGAGCAAATAATCACGTATAGTATTCAGTAAAACAAACATAGCACTGGAGAACTGGAATTGAACCCATGGCCCTTGTGAAGGGGATTAGAATCTCGCGGCACTCTTGTCAAAGGGATTAGAATCTCGCGGCACTCTTGTCAAGGGGATTAGAATCTCGCGGCACCCTTGTGAAGGGGATTAGAATCTCGCGGTACCCTTGAATGGGGATTAGAATCTCGTGGCACACTTGGAAAGAATTTACATAAATGTTTTGTTTTGCACATTTTTTTATTTTTCATCCAAAAAATATATTAGGGTAGCTTATCAAACATTAAACAGTGTTATAATTTTGTAATTAATTTAAATACACACACACACACACATTTACAGGGTAGGCAAAAAACTGTGCATACAGCTCAACAACTCCGCACTTAATCAATCCTCATTAATTTTCTCCACCCTTCGCTATCCTTGCATACGTCATTCACTTCAACAACATCCATATTTAAAACTAAATTATTAACCTTCTCCCTTACTGAGTTAATTGAAAAATATAAATAACAATAACACTGAATAAAATACATAAATATAGTAATAGAGTAAAAAAAACTCATGAAATTATTAAACTGGCGTACTAACTAACCACAATGTGAGATCATTAAACATTAATAAAAACCACTAAAAATGAATGATATGTAGTCATCAAAATGGAACAACTACCTCACATTGTGTGTCATGACACGTACAATTCAAACAAACACAAAAATACAGTAATATACTTTCTTTTAGAAATGGGCCACTCGAATCTTCGAATCCTCGAATCCGCCGAATCCTGACAAGTATCCGAGATTCGAGAATTTAGTGTTTTACTGGATTCAATGGTCGAATCTTTCACCTCATACACAAAGCATAATATTTTTAGTCCAAAAATTACTTAGTTAGGTCTACTTGAAAAGCACAACTTAATCTGTAATCTTTATTTTGTCGGATGAAAGAGATTAGCAAGAATAAGATTATTAATTGAAAAAATAATAATAAATGTTAGGTGTGGACAATCTTACATATTTAGTACCCCCCCTCCCATGTCTATGGGACACTTGGACTCGACCGTTTCAGCGCATGCTCACTTCTAAAACTTTCACCTCACGAACAATCTTGTAAATATTTTAATAAACACATTAAAACTCTTCAAAAACTGAAAATTAAAACTAGAATTAGATATAGCCTCGAAATAAATAAAACAAATTACGGCTTTTTAAAATATAAATAATAACACATTACACATGATACAAAGTAGGCCGCCATGACGTATATTATGTTTACTCACCAGTGTTGATTAAATATAGACACTGTTAATTCTTACTACCCAACTGGTTTTAATTATCTACAACTATGCAATTTATTGTATATTACAATCTTTATGTTAGATATTGGGTTGGGTTTCATGAAAAATAACAGTAAAACACTGATAAAACCAATGTAAAGAGAATAGATAGGTAGGGCCATTTGGAAGAATGTGATGATGTCATTGCTTGCGTCGCCCAGTACACAGCAGTTAGTAGTATGTCGTGCGGTCCATGTGTTATGGGCGGTCCTTACATTTATCTTTATGGTTATTTATTTATTTGTGTTTGCCTGGTAGTGGTTTTTTCGTGTATACTTAGTTACTTTATTGTGTTTACCACTCAAATATCTGTTTTAATAGTCTAATAAAAAATACAGCAGGGATGTTCTAGTTAATGATTCAATAATAGTTACTATAATACTAAATATATGTATTAATGCTAACTATATATAGTTGTATTGTTCTTATCAAGCTGTTTATTATTTTAAAATAGTTTTTCTTTTATATTATATAATATATAGGATACAAGTCATTGCTGAACAATCAGACTTTTAGGTTTTTTGCTAATTTACTTGTGTACGTTCTTCAATGTTAATCACGTGTTTTTCTAAACAACATACAAAATGCCTGGCTTTGCTGTTGCACTCTGTGTAAATAATCAACGAAACTGCACGGGTAATAATAATATCTTTCTACTCCTTTCTTAAAGATCCAGAAATTTTCTATACATGGGAGCTCAAATGTAAAAGGAAATATACAGTTAATACAAATTTTGCTCGAATATGTTCCAATCCTTTTGACGATAATGGCGTTGATATTTGTGGTGCTAAATTGAGAGTTAACTAAAATGACAAGAACTTAAAAAAAATTGAATGTTGCCAGTGTCCAGTGATTCAGTGAAGATTAATACAAAATTAACGTCAGAACAATCATTTCATTAGACTGGATTATTATTTCACACTTTAATTATAAGTTAAAGGAAGTTATACTTTTATTCATGGTTAATTATTATCATTATTGAAAAATGAAAACAAAATGAACCGTGTGGACACCTACAAGAACTAATGAATTTGTTTTTATTCAAATGTAAAGATTTATTTATATATTTGCTGACATTACATTGTGTTGTTATAATATTTCTCAAAGATGATATTTAAGTGGGAGACGAACAAACCGACCCATTTTTGGGCTGTTACGTACAATTTGAATGTCTGTGGAATATCAGTAGGGATTTGTATAAAATAAAACATCATGTGGCACCATTTTAGTAAATTAAACAGTAGTTAATTATTCTCAACCTGATCATTATGATAAATGATACGTGTGAACAAATTCCTTTAGTTTTTATTTTCATTCAAAATGAATCATTTGAAATTATTCATGGGAAGAGACACGTGAGAACAGGGCTTTAAGCGGTGGCAAGTGTACTGAGTGACGTCACACGCTCAGCCAATCAGATGTCTTTCTCCAACTGGCGCAACCTTCTATTCTCTTTACATTGGATAAAACTGTTTATTTATCTCTACCGGCCTAAGCATTGTATATCAATTGTTTGTTTGAAAGAGATTTAGGTAATCTGATCACTTAGTAAGCGCTCTCGAATTTTAAGAAACAAATAATGACTTGCCGATTCATAATTTGTTTTAAATTTATTTTAACTTAGAGTTTATTATTTTTTTAAATATGTTATTGAAATAATTGTAGAAATATTTAAACGTAGTCCTGCCTAATAAAATGGGACTGAACATATTGTAGTCGACAATATGTTCGTGTTTTAAATAGAATGTATTCTCAGAAATCGATATATCGCAATAATTGAATATATTTCTTGTTTTCCACGCGAAGATAGATAATGGATATATAATAAAATAATAATAAAACATACTTAGGTATTATTGAGTTCACTATTTCCAATGTATATTTAATTGTTAAGAATGTTGTTGTAGTCTTCATTATAAATATCTGTAATGAGTCTAGATTGTTTAATTTGGCTGGATTTTAACCTACATTTTCCGAGGGGTGATTGGGGTTGATATAAATTGAAAGCATGATTTAAATGAATCTTAATTCACAGTTTAGACCTATATTGTGTAATGTAGGTCTATTTCTTGCGGCCCCCCGGTTGAGAAGCTATTTGAAACTAGTTTTTAATCCCCTACAACCCCAAGGTCACAATCCTACCCCTGGCTCATCTCAGCAGTGTTAGAGACAAATGATGTTTATTATTTACAGAACAACTCACAAAGACGTGAATAACTCACCTATTTTGATGCCCCGCTGCCAACTAAAGGTGACCCCTCTAGGCCGTATGAGAACTTTGTCTTCTGCCTCTACATTGGACAATGCACCAATCAGATTTGCACTGCGTAGTTTATCTTCTAGATCATTCTCTAACTGTTCAATGGCGGCTTGGACTCGCTCTGTTCGAGTAAGACCTGTAATATAATTAACACAAATGATAAGTTAGTTCATGTATTCATAAATATGAACTATATGTCAAATCTGTTAATAAACAAAAAATAAGAATTACAAGAGTTATTATTAATTTATTGATGTGGCTATTTTATCTTAAAATTAGTGTATATTTAATAATGTGCATTAACACTTTTTAAATGTATGTCCTTAGGGGCCACCCATATTTTTCTGACATTTTTTGAACATAAAAATTATTTTTTTCTTTATTTATTTTCATCTTCTAAAATAATTTGGAGAAATTATAAGGTGGAGCACCATTCTCTACAAGCAATGAATTATTAGATTCATTGTACAGTATTCCAGTCGCTCCAATCATGAGGCAAGGACTGTACCAGCGCTCAAGTTACCGAGTACCGAGGTTATCGATGTGTGGTCCATCTCGGTTCATGCAAAGTTTCAGGTAAATTTACTATTGAATCATCATTGAGCCAATTTTGACAAGACCAATACCTGAAATACTTGCAGTGAGTTCCTCCGATGTGAGCTTGGCTTAGAAAGATGGTCAAATCCCACGTGTGAGGTAGATCCACTAGCCAAGCACCCAACAGACTTCATGGGAGGAGCAGATAACACAACTTGTGCGAGTGAGAGGAGAAGAATGGGAGCAATTAACCCATTCCCTGGCGCAGGCGCTAGTCGACTATTGAACTTCCAGCCGGTTTGAATACTTCATATTGAAGATAATAGATGGAGCCACCAGTTCAACGTTATACTATCACCATGAATAACGCAATAAATAAGAAAATATTGACTGGATAAGAGTCTACGAGTAGGAAAATGGCTCCATACCTAAGCTGATCCCTGTATTACTTACATGTTAGGGAATAATATTGGAGTAATAAAAGAAGATGGAGGAATTTTACTAGACTGACCGGACCACAGGCTGTAAACAGTTGGTGATGATGATGATTATTATTATTATTATTAATGAATTAATTCAAACGCTATCTCAATTCAAATATCAACTCTAGTATTAGTCTTAACTTGAAAGATTAAACAAATAATTCAAGTTTTATTATAATGATATAATGATAAAGAAAGGCTGAGCAGTTAAAAGAAAAAAGGTTTGAGTATTATCATAGTTTATAGTAATTAAATTAGCCTATTGTTTGTGGATTAATTATATTTTAAAACAAAATAACAAGCATTAATATAGTAAGCTTGGTTAGCTTGAGTACAATTGAAATATTAATAAACCAATTTGTCACAATACTGGGAGCCAAATTTAATGATTTTAATCAAGTGTGATATACTAGGAACAAAGTTTAATGATTTGAATCATGTGAGATATACTAGGTAACAAAGTTTAATGATTTGAATCATGTGAGATATACTAGTAACAAAGTTTAATGATTTGAATCAAGTGTCATATGCTAGTAACAAAGTTTAATGATTTGAATCATGTGAGATATACTAGTAACAAAGTTTAATGATTTGAATCAAGTGTCATACTAGTAACAAAGTTTAATGATTTGAATCATGTGAGATATACAAGGAACAAAGTTTAATGATTTTAATCATGTGAGATATACTAGTAACAAAGTTTAATGATTTGAATCAAGTGTCATATACTAGTAACAAAATTTAATTATTTTAATCATGTGAGATATACTAGGAACAAAGTTTAATGATTTTAATCATGTGAGATATACTAGGAACAAAGTTTAATGATTTTAATCATGTGTGATATACTAGGAACAAAGTTTAATGATTTTAATTATTTAAGAAATAAGATTTTAAAACACATTCTAAAAGGATTATAAGTAAGGAGCATTATATAAAAAAACTTTAAAATAAATTTGTAATTTATTGTATCATAAAAAATAGGAGAACATTAAAGAATACCTTATTCAGACAATTGTGTAAGGATTGGCAAATGTAATATAAAATAGTTTGAAAATGTTAAGATACAGTTAAGTAGAATAAAAAACTTTAAAAATAAATATAAATACATAGTTAGAGTATATTATATTTGAAAACTTAAGTCAATAATGAAGTTTTATGCATGATAGATTTTAAATTATAGAGTATTTATTCATAATATACCATCCAAAATGGAAAAAATAGAAAATAAGATAATGTTTGAGAAAACATAAATATATTTTTATTGAATCATTTAAAAAAATATGTGAATAAATAAAAAAACAGCCTAGGAATTTTTTTTATCTTAAAAACAAATCTAATACTTTGTATGTGACATGATTTAGTTTTATTAAAAGATGTAAGAAACAACATGTAAACGTACAATATGAGTTTTTGGAGATTACACTTGGAATAAATTAGTGTTGAACTTTGTGGTATATGGAGGAAATGTAAAGTGATAGAAGTACCATGCTCATAGAATTGTGTATGGATTGAAGATATTTTCTGGAGTTTGAGCCTGTCAACACATGGTCGCGTACCAGGTCGCTAGTACAACCATCTTGGCTCGGGTCAAAACATCAATCACAAGGATATGAAAATAAATAACTATTTGGGTGAAGAAATAACAAGGTTCTAAAATGAAATAGCCCAGTTCTAAAAGTCTTAACCATTAAATTTTCACCTGCCTTGATGGCGTAGTTGGTTAACACACCAGTTTTGTATTAGCTAGACTGCTGAGGACAGGAAGATTATGGTTTTCCACTCTCCCCTCATGCAAATGTGGGTTCACTCCCTCTAAATTCAACTTTCCCAATTCCTAACCCATTAGCGTAATTAGTACAACCCAAATGAGTAGTAAGACGCGGTGCTAAATATAACAAAAAATAAATAAAAATAAAAAGTTTGATCGCATGGCAATGAAAACCAGTAGTTGGAGGACACAGAGCAGTTCAACTGGCTGGGAAGTCTGCACCAAGGAAGATAGGTCGAGGAAGCTTTCCATACAACAAAAGGCAATGTTGAGTGAAAGAAGAGGAGATTAGGAAGAAAGAGGATGACTTGAAGGAAAGGACCTGTCATAAGACATAACACCTAATAGCTACAGCGTGTATGGTTGTCATAATCTCAGAGATGTTGATTCTTGAAGGGAATCTAGTCTTGTTCTATTTATTCTTTTAATGATTTTAATCATGTGAGATATACTAGTAACAAAGTTTAATGATTTGAATCAAGTGTCATATACTAGTAACAAAATTTAATGATTTTAATCATGTGAGATATACTAGGAACAAAGTTTAATGATTTGAATCATGTGAGATATACTAGGAACAAAGTTTAATGATTTTAATAATGTGTGATATACTAGGAACAAAGTTTAATGATTTGAATCATGTGAGATATACTAGTAACAAAGTTTAATGATTTGAATCAAGTGTCATATGCTAGTAACAAAGTTTAATGATTTGAATCATGTGAGATATACTAGTAACAAAGTTTAATGATTTGAATCAAGTGTCATACTAGTAACAAAGTTTAATGATTTGAATCATGTGAGATATACAAGGAACAAAGTTTAATGATTTTAATCATGTGAGATATACTAGTAACAAAGTTTAATGATTTGAATCAAGTGTCATATACTAGTAACAAAATTTAATGATTTTAATCATGTGAGATATACTAGGAACAAAGTTTAATGATTTGAATCATGTGAGATATACTAGGAACAAAGTTTAATGATTT
>CABEEJ010007143.1:0-33303 GCA_901482245.1 Timema douglasi | reverse complement strand
AAGCTCCCCTGTTCCTATTGTGGGGGAGATGAGACTATCTTAAGCTCGCCTGTTCCTATGACGGGGGAGCTGAGACTATCTTAAGCTCCCTAGTTCCTATTGTGAGGGAGATGAGACTATCTTAAGCTTCCCTGTTCCTATGACGGGGGAGCTGAGACTATCTTATGCACCCCCCCCCCTTCTATCATGAATATTCAAAACACTTGTAGTATATAGCATGTCAACATCAACTACAAAATGGTAGTCGAAGAGGGTCAAAAGTGGGTCCTCTTCTCCCCTTTTTTCCCGAAGAGTTTGTTTTGAAACACTCATCACATCTTTTACACTGTGATCTACAGACGTGGCAGGTGAGCTCTATTTATGTTACGTTTAACTATGTCACGTGATGAGACAATCTATAATCTCTAAGATAATTCATGTTTATCTTACAGGAGAAGTATTGCCATTCTTGTGTGTATGAGTGTATAACTGGTGACTAATAAAATAATATTGTAAAATTTGGCAACACTGTGTGGCTGACTTTCTCAGAATTTACGCGACCTTTTCTTCCCTATTCAAACATATTAAAGAAAGGATATGAGGGTGAAAATTATTTCCTGGATCTGCCTCACATACTCGAACTATAGCCTATTGATTTGTTTCACTTTTATTCAAATATGTTTATTAATATACTTAATTGGATTTTACTTTTAAATAAAGAGTATTAAAAGTTAATATAGAGTCTTTTTCCTGTTAACGTTCAGATATATATAAAAAATGTGGTTTTTGGGTTGATAACATTGCTATAAGGATATTATGAATTATTATTTTTAAAATAACTTACTCTTGAATTTATATTACAGTGAAAAATATTTTCAATGAACTGTTTTAATTTATTATAAGAAAAAAAAAATCTTACTTTCTTTGAAAATTTTTGCTTCTATCAAAAATATTCCTAAAGTTTTAACAGAATACGTAAATGACGTAATTTTTTACTGTATATATTTTATTCACATAAGAAAATCTATGAAAAAATATAGTAAAACATTATTTGTAGTTGTCTTATTTAAGGAAAAAAATAAATATTAAAGTCTAAAGGATAATAGGCCTAATTATTGAAAGTGATTAGCTCAATTTATTACAAATTAACAGTTGAATTGAAATTTTAATTTTTACATGAAGGAAATATAGTTTTTCAAAACAAATTTGAGATTTAATCTTTGGCAATCTTTATCCACCTTAATAAAATTAAAAAGCTGAATATTTTTTTTATCAAAAGCGCTCTTGTTGTGGTTTGAATAAAATATATGAATTTGTATGAATCTCTTTTAAACATTATTGTTATATAATATTTGACTAGGCTTTAATTTCCCTCCAGCCCCTGTAGTAAATTTGTCTCCCTTTAGATCTATCTCAGTCACTCTTATGTTAAAGGATATGGAGCTGAAAGATGGCCTTGCATCAAAATTAATTTAAAAAAACAAACTAAAACTGTATAAAAATTTTGTTAAAACTATTATATTTATTTCAAAACTATATAAAAAAAGTGTTGGCAGGTAAATAATGTGACAGTTTCCCAGGATCTTTATTATGACCAACAGACTTCTGTGCTGGTGGCCGGGGTTCAATCCTCGGTCCCGGCACAGATTTATCTGATTGCCAAACCCTTCCCTCACCTCTGACAAGACAGCTTGTGAATGTGGGGAATGCCAGGCCTCCACCATGGTTCGGATTCCACGTTAAACTGTAGGTCCTTCATTTCACCTCACAATCACCCTACCATTACACATTAGCGTAAGTGCGTATAACTCGAACGGGTAGTAAGACGCGGTGCTAATAATAATAATAATAATAATAATAATAATAATAATATGACCAACAGCCAATAAGCTATAGAGTAGCTCGGGATCAATTCAAAATGTGATAGCAAGAAATATTGAAAGGTGTTGTTTTGCGTCTGATTTTGTATGGAAACTGTCTAGAATATTGTGTTTCCTTAAAACTTTTAAATGCTCACTCTATCTGTATTTTAATAATTTTCCTTTGGGTAAATATAGGAATAGGTTTGGATAACTGTTGTCATTTGAACGAACTTTATAATCTCGGCCATAAATACTGTACCCTAAAGAATAATTCAAATTTAAGAAATCTTCTAGGTTAGGACCACTCCAAATAACCTCTAAAATATTTAAATTTTCATATTTTTTAAAATAAGGATCAATTTAAATGGCTCTTAAGGGCATCAAAATTAAAAATAATAATAATAATTTCGTCCGAATAATCCTTTAGCTTATGGGTCGCATATAAAACCAATTTTTTAGCCGTTAACGGTCATAGTGTACCCAATCAAATTAAAAGTTAAAGAATAGTAAGTGGAATATACATTTGTTAATGTTTCTAAATTATTTTCGTATAAACTATCAAACCATATAATTTTGAATGTTTTAAGTTAAAGAGGCAATATATATAAATAAATAAAACTATAAGTACCCTTTTAACTTATTATTATTTAAAATACTTAAATGTTTTTAAGTACCTATTTAACTTAAAAACATTTGATTATTTTAATTATCTTTGGCTATTACGTGTACCTATATATTTTTTTTAGTTTGAGATGGTCCAGGTTTATTTCAATTCGAAATACTTTACTTTATTTGAATGAGAATATGAAATTGTATTTCTATTATTTGGTGCACTACTAAATACTTCTCATAATAACTACGTAAAATTAGCTGTAATACTGGTCTTGAAATCTCTTAAATGGCATGGTGGTTAAAAACTTATTATTATATAAATATAAATTGTTTTAAAGCAATAAATGCATTGATTATTTTGAGAATGTTACGATTAAAATATATACAAATTTGTAGTTTATTCTTCACTATTTGTTTATTTAAAATAATCATTTAGGGAAATGGAAGTGGTAAACCACTTAAGAAAATAAACCTAAATATAGTTCGACGGAAAATAAATATAAAATTATCCATCAAAATCAAACCATACTAGACGAGACCTGAAACATTAGTCCACATATGTACTAGTGTGGATACCAGTGTCGTCACCAATGCCACTTTAAAACTTTTCCCACAAATCTACTGATATGGCTATAATCTGATTTTGGTAGGAAGAAATGTTGAAGCTAGTTACTAAAGTTACTAAAACAATTTTAATATATTCATAGGTCAAGTCATATTATCTGCAGCTGTCACTCACTCTTGAAAGGATTTGTCAATACCTTTAGGATAACACAAATAATAAAGTAAAATTTTTAACGACGTTGGCCGAAAAGAAATATATATATAATATATATAATGTTCTTCCAACCCAAATCAAGGTATACCAATGTCGTCGTCAGTGTCACTTGAAACTTTTGACCTTATTTCTACCGGTGTTGTTACTAGTGTAATTTACAATTTCCCTTGAAACCTTTCCCCGCAAATCAACCGTAATGGATACCAGTTCTGTGACTTTTGTCTCCACATCTAATGGAGGGGATATATTTGTAGTCGCCAATGTCAGTTGAAACCTTTTTCCGAATATATATACAGGTGTAATTACCAGTGTCGTCACCAGTGCAACTCAAGCGCAATTAAATCAATTATTTATATTAATAATTATATTAAAACACAAAATCTAATTATTATTATAATTTTCAAATAGACCAAGTTCACTCCACCGACGACGTAAAAGAATAGTGTATGAAAGTGCGGGGCTTCTTGGGATGTTTTGCCGTGTCGATGGTTTGATTGAATATACTCGACGCCAAAAAACATCCCCTGAAGCCCTAAACATAGGACATCTCACAAGCTGCAACTTCACGAACTTAATGGATACATAATGAACAATAAACAGCAGTTATCGTCATCTTCACAATACGACCTATCATGAAATGTAACTTCACGAACCTGATGAGTATACAGTTAAAATTAAAATGGCAGATCTTGTCATGTGGAATAAATGTAAAGCTCATTTAGTCTGGTTAATCTGTGATGGGAAGGTAAGTGTTCAAATCCCAACCAGGAGTAAAACGCAAAAGCGGGTGCATGTCCTCTATATTTTGCCCTCTTATGTATACTAAATGAGTGTAATCAAATATTTATAGCCCAGACGGGCAATTAGAAGCGAAGAAAAAGGAAAACTAGCCCGAATAGATTATTTTGGCTAGTGTGTCTTAAAGTGAGTGACATAGAAGACCGGGCTACAAATCCTCTACGAAAAAATGAAGATATTATAACGTTATTGCTTTTCAGATATTTTATTTTAAAGATAGTCGATGGAAATTAAAATCCACCATCCTCATCTTGTCTATTAAATTATTTTAGTGTAAGTTGGTGAGTATCTAGTCTTAATTTTTTTTATAAGTTTACTCTAGTTTACTCTATTATAAATAATGTTTGCAAACTCAAGCAAAGTTTAAAAACATTGCAAATCGAATGAACACTAATAGCTTAACTGGAATAACCATGGTCAAATAAATGTTCAATCGGGGTGAATACCAAAACATAAATCTAAACGCTTTCTCTAAAGCTCTCTAATTATTTCAAAGAATATTTGAGAAAGTTAAGTATGTTGCTAATTTAAACAAACTCAAAATACATTCTAGAGTACCCAAAATAAATTTAATGGTACCATAAATAAATGTAAAATATCAGAAATTAATAAAAGGGCACCTGAAACATAAATAGGGGTACCTTAATAAATGTAAGAGAGCCCAAAATAAATGTCATAAAACCCTGGATAAATCTAAATGTACCATCCGTCGAAAATGAAATGTAGCAACTTATTGACTCATCCTACGTGGTATGCTATACCTACACACATGAATGCAGAATAGTTTGCCTAGCTACGCCCAAGGCCGGAGTTAAAAAGAGCCTTAAGTCCTTACATTATTTCTTGATGGTTGGTAAGGAGTGTTGGGGGAGGGGTTATGTCTTTTTGCGATGTCCAAATGGTTTGATTTAATAAATTGATTTTACTTCTATGTTCTCTTCTTGATGAAATCAATCATTCTTTACATACTTAGTTAATTATATTTTCTCTAATTAATATATGGGCTGGGATTTTTTTTTTTAGCTGTTAAAGATTTAACCAAGCCACATGTTATTTTGGCAGCAGTGCTACCCACATTTATTAGTTTTACATGGTAACATAAAGCAAGTCTCCCCCTTTCCAGAATCTTAATTACTGTGAATAGAAAATTATGAATTTATTAATGAGTAATTATTATGTTCCAAACATGTAAAGAAAAAAAAAAATTAAATGTGAAAGATTTTTACTTTATTTGTAAGAAGCTAAGTTTAAAAAAAAACTTAGATAATTTAAGGACCCCAATCCTAGTTTAAAATATTTTATATTATTTCCGGGTAGAAAAAAAGATTTTTGATAAAATCTTATCCATTGGACATATTTTTGCTATAAATGTGAATTTATCCATTTCTTCAACGTCATTATGACTGTCTTTAACTTTGAGCGACCATAGTTCGATTCCATACTTTATTTACTGTTACCATAACGGCCACAATATAACTATTAGTATATAATATTAATATAATATTTAGCACCACGTCTTACTACCCGTTCGGATTATACGCTTTAAGTACTAATTAATCTAATGGATTAGGAATTGGGAAGGATGAATTAAAGGAAGTGAACCCGCATTTGCGTGGAAGGAGAGTGGAAAACCATTTAGAAAAAAACACCCTCAGTTCACCCAACCGAGATTCGGACCTCGATCTCCCCGTCCTCAGCAGTCGAGATTAACACGACAAGCGCGTTAGCCAACTACGCCACCGAGGCGGGTAACTTATAGTAAAACGTTTTGATAAATACTTTGATTGAGGAAAGATTGTAGTTCAATAAGATTTACGTTACTGATCATTTTCTAATAAATTTAATGTTTAATGTGTTTTTTTGTGTGTCAAATATGTGTTTCTACTAAATCAATTCTGAAAACCAAATAATAAAACTGGCCATGTCGTAGGTAAGTATCAATATAATATAAGAGTGAGGAGGTTTAATTAATTGAAAAGCAGGGAGAAATGTTGTATTTGGTTTACGAGCTTAAAAATACTTTACATGATATCTCTGGTTTTTATTTTTAAGTAGAAAAATATTTTAGTTCTATACTGTTTTTAAGATGTCTCTCTGTCGCCAAAGATACCTGAAACTGCATAACAAATTGCGGTGCATTTATTTATATTAATTATGATGTCTGCTAAGGGAAGATCTAGCATACATATCAGGGTTTCAGTTTCCTTTAAAGATACGGACAGATTTATTTATATCTGTAACTTAAGATCTCTGGAACCACTTAACCAATTGAGGTGGGGTTTTTAATTTTGTGCTGAACTTATATATAGTAATATTTTAGAATTATTTGTCTATAATCAGGATTTTTGGTAAGATTCCCGGTGGAGGGCCAGCCGATTGTTTGTGCACATATATGGAATCACATAATTGCTGTGGTGTAATTTTTATTGTTCTGTAGAGTATTTATCCAGACATTTTTAGTATAGTAATTATAATTGGGTGTTTTGGTGTGAGTCCCGGCAAAAGTGTCAGCCGGATATTTGTTTATATCTATGGAACCACTTAATCGATTGCGATTTTGTTTTTCTTTTTGGGTAGGATATTAATCCAGGCATGTTTTAGCATGATAAATAATGTCTTTAGGAGTGATTCCCGAAGAAGTTCAAATTGAATTTTTTTCTTTTGCTTAATACTTATGGTTCATTCTAGCCTATTATTGTGCAGTTATTTACATCCGTAGGAATTTCATCCATTAAATTTTAGATTTTATATATCAATAGGATTGGGCTGAAAGTCCCCAGGGAAGTGGTGGCCTGACAAGTGATGACGTCATTTACCGGCTTGCAGCAAGGTGTAATTAATGAGCCCGGTGGAAGTGGAGTCTGTTTTAAACCGAGATCTAGTGGAAGTTGAAGGCGTGGCGTTGGAGTTGTCTCCCGATGATGTAGCGTTAGGCCTGACAGTAAAGAGTTTGGCGTTTACAATATTCTGAGTATGGTAGAAATATTTATACTTGAATGATCGTATTTTTAAAACCAACTATATCGTTAGTGAGTCCGTGAGTGTATTTTAGAAAAAACTTAATTTTTAAATTTCAATTGATCTTAAAAATAATTGAAAATATCCAAGTAAACATAAAATGCTATCATATGTTCTTTGTTCATATGTTATAGGTCTTTAGTTATCCACATGTTATAACTTTTCATTGCCAAACAAGAATAGTAATATTATATCCACTTCACATTTGTTTGTTGGCAGTTTCAGAGATGGTAATGAAAATTGAAATATACTATATTCAAAAACATTCAAACAAACGTAGACAATTTATTCTATTTCAATTTTCCGTACTACAGCAAAAAGGATATTATAGCCAAGAAAATATGTTATAATATATTTATAAATAAACAAAATGTACAACAGCCTCTTACCACCTGTCTGGGCTATACGACTATTAATACGCTAGTGAGCCACGGTAATGGAGGTTGAATTGAATGTGGATGTACCCATATCTAGACCAAGGAAAAGTTTGAAACCATTTTGGAATAAACACCCTAAATTGTCTTGGCTGAGATTATAGCACTAACTTCCTCATCATTGACAAACTGGACTAGAATTGCATGATATTTAAACATGTGGAATATTATTCCTTTGACAACAAATTTATTGTTTGCATTTATATATTAGCTATCTTATAAAACAGATAAGTGTATTTATTTAGATCAAAGGTTGTCTCCACTTGGTTGGTCTGTATTATCAGAGCTCAATATCCATGTTCCCAATCCCATACATTACAATGTAGTGGGCAAGCTCAAGGTCAGGTTTGATACCAAGGAAGTGGGAACAATTTACTATAAAATTCTTACCGCCACCCACATCTCACTCCTGTTAGTAAAGGATTTATTGATGTAAGCCTACATTAATTTCTAGGCAGGGCTTTTCACGCTAAATTGGTTATTTTAAAACTGTATAAGTTTTTTTAATCTAACGTTAAAAAAAATTAAAAATGGTTATTGTTTCATTAATGTGGTGCAGAACACTTTAAATATACTTATTCGTGTTTTCAAGGAATAAATATAGTAATATGTAGATTTAGATAATTCCGCGTTATGTAGGTCCAGAACCAAATAACTTAATTATTTTTAGCGCCGCACCTCACCCATTTGGATTTTACACCTGTGTACTATTTACTATAATTTGTTAATAATGAGGAAGGCTGAATTTACAGGAAGTGTGCCCACATTTTCGTGGAGGAAGAGTTGAAAACCATTTATGAAAAAACCTCTCAGTGGACCCGACCGGGATTGAACCCAGACCTCCCCGTCATTGTCAGTCTAGTCTATTGAGATAATAGCGTCTTAGAACATGTGCCCATAGAAGCGGCTGAATCCTACTATACGTAAATAGTCTTCTTATTAAAATATATATATTTTTAGTTTGTTTTGTTTGGCCTTCTAGGAGGGTCGAAATAAGGAGTGGCAATAGGGGAGAACCTTATACGAAGAAGTACAAACTAGCTTGAATGTCAAGTTAATTTAATCCGATTTTTTTTGCCTCTAACAAGGAAGTCAGGGCTTGAATCCTGATTGGGTTTAGTTAGGTGATATTTCTTAAGTGGTTTCTCATGCTCTTTCCATGTAAATGTGGTTATATTTCTTCTAACATTCCTCCTTCCTACACTCTATTCATTATTGAACGAGTAATAAGGAGAGGAGAACTAAAAAACCTTGGTGTTATTTGCACCTGTGGGGAGTGTAAAAAAGATGTCAGTCTTGTGCATTCCAGTTTATCATGGCGTGGAGTACAAGGTTCGAAACTTATTTTTAAAAGTATCCACATGAAATACCTCATTATTTGGAAAATATTTGTCTATCAATCAAATTTACCTCTATACTGGTTAATATCTGACACCATTCTATCATCGTTGGTTTTTGTTTATTTCTTCTACTGTCCTTGCAAATCACGTTTTTACAAGAGTTAAACATAACGTGTTATTTTATTCTATAAATGGGAACATTTGGCAGCGTAGTTCGAATATGGGCATTGAGCATATAAAAAAGGGATTACACTGAATATTATGGATAATGTGTCTAAATAAAAATATTTTTTACCACGTTGTATGAAACACGGCTGCTATTTAGTTTTCTTTGCAACTATAACTTTACTGTAAGGTCCTCACTAATTAGTTATCGTTCCTGGCTACAATTCAAGGAAGAGGTTTAGGAAAACATGTTTGAACTTGTAACATTTCATGAACTACTGTTGGATGTGGTATATCAGGCATTCGATCTTAGGCAAATGTTTAATTTATTTTTCTCTATTCCGTCTCACCACCCATTCGGTATATACGCATATATTTATTAATTACTCTAATTGAGTAGAGTTGAGGAAGATATAGTTTGATAGTGAATGCACCCCAAATTTGGTGGTGGTAGGGTGTTGAGAAGAATTAGGGCAACACAATCGCAGTAGGGATTCAAACCCCGAGTTTACCATGAATAAAAACCAAACTGAATATGCCATAGATTTAGTCAAAATAAATCGAATATTGCTTCATTACAAACATAGAACTCCATTTTCTTCACATGGTGATCTCAACATTTCTTGAATGTGTGTCAATAGTGTCTTGGAATTTAATAACAACTTTTCTCGTGATTTAAAATATTTTTTATCTATTGCCGGTATGCTAATAACAATGGTTTGTCCAAAAAAAAGTTTGTTGCTATAAGAAATCTACAAACACACTGACCTTTACTCGCGTTTTCTATATGATGATTAAACATTGATTACCATTGTCAGGCTCACCATAGTTAATGAGTTATAGCTTTGGACGGTTTAAAAATCTGTATTCTCTAACCACTATTTTCATCCAATATGGCCGTAGTGTCTAATGTAGATCTAATAATTTAAAAGTTGGTCCAATGAAAACTCAATAGGTAAAAGCTTAGACACAAGCCAAAAATAGTGTTTTATAACCACCATCTGAAAATAAAAAATGGCAAATATAATTTGTAATTAGCCTATAATGTTGACCGGACGTTCAGTTTATATCCATATTAAATTTCAACATGAAAATCGGTTCAATGGTTTGGGTGTTAATGAGCAATAAACAAAAATACAACTTTTAATGTTTGCATAATTAGTAGAATAAAAGTAACAAGACAACTGAGATAAACATTCGCTTGTTTCCTTAAATATGTATTCAAAGTTAAAGATTGTTGTGGTCCTTAGTTGGGTATCCTTCGGCACCAGTAATCACGCAGTTTAATAGGTCGTTCTCACCATATGTGTACTAACAAAAACTAAGGTTTTCCATAGCACTTAGTCAGTTTTCGCTTTCTATGTTTATTGGTTCTTTAGCTACTGGAATAGGTAGGCACAATGTTTAATGTGCTATGCTCACTATGGATGTAAAAAAGAGTCTAAGGTTCACATTCTAAAGCTTTCCCAACTTCTTATTTAAAGTTTAAAATATCTTGGTTATTTGAGCTTAAAAAGAAACTTCCCAGTAGTACTAGTATTTAATAGGCCTGAGCTAAGCCCTTTGGGGTTTAACTAAATTAGACCTGTAAGGTTCTCCCTTTTTATTTTCGCTAGATTTAGAATTAATCCCCCCAGAGGTTACTTAAAACTTACAGATTTCAATATAATGTCAATTCCATTTATAGTGAACCAATATGGATGGATCCAGATGTTTGGTTTTACATGTCCGAAATTCACTAAAAACGAAATGTGTTTCCACTTAACCTTAGTTGAGAGGCAAAGGACAAAACAAAATAAAATATCAAAAAAGAATGGGTTTTATTGAAATCTATTAACTAACATTTAAATCATCGGTAATGTGCTGTTGCTTGCTGTACACCGTTTTAGTTTAAACATTTTAAGCATCCTTCACAAGCGATTGGGATTTTTCCACACTTGATTTCACATTGTACCATACCTACATTCAATTGTCCTTAAAGTTGTCCTGAAATCCTCCAACACCTCTTTCACTTTCACGACACTTTCTTGACCCTCGTCTTATCATCTTAATTCAAGTTGTCTAGTTTCGTGTTGGAACCAACCACCTTTCATAACCACAACGGTGGCCTTATCTAGTGAAATTTCATTCATTACAGCCTCAGAGTTTTTCTTGCTTCGGTGGCCAAAATGTCTAAGGTACCACTATTGAAATAGACTGGACGGAGAAATAGGTGTTTGAACATCAGTCGGGTGTGCTGAGGGTGATTTTCCCTTAAAGTGTTTTCACTCTCCTTCTATGCAAATGGAGATACACTTTTCTATAGCTTAGCATTCCTCATCCTTAACACATTAACATAATATTACATCAGAGTATAGCCCAAACTGATAGTAAGACACGCTGTTAAGTACAAAAAAAAAACACTTCATAGTCCATACCGATAAGGTATTTAAGCATACAACATGAACGAATAGTAAGACGTGGTGCTAAGAGAGATAAGGCATTTAATTTAACAAGAATTGTAATTGACGAATTGTAGCAGTTCCTTGAGTGAAATGTTATCCTTTGCATCGTAAGTCACACATCCAGTAGCTTAACCAGCATTCCAGAAGCTGTTCTGAGCAGGGCCCATTAACACACTCCATACCTTGTAGGCAAAAGGTCTACAGTAAAGTGACCTGTTTGTCTTTTCTTGCTGCAACCGTGATATGTATCTTAAGGCCGTAGGGTGGAGTGAAATGGCGATCTGAGTTAGTATATCATATAATTAAATATCTAATGCTCTTTTGTACATATTCCTGCATCCCTATGATCCTTTGCTACACTTATTGGTCTTTAAGTTACATTGTTATCAAACAATTGTAATGTATATTAGATTTTATTTTATTTTATTATAGCCTTTTCTAATCTTGAGATTAAGCTGCCTTTTAATGTAATATATAATTCATCTATATGTTTGAATATTTATCTACGTTAGTGTAAAATAACATTAAAATGTCGAACCTTACCTATGTGTAGTTTTATTTGTTAAAAAAACATTATTTGACTACTATTGTGAATACAAAACAACCAACACAAAAAAGAATTTAGCTTTATATTTAGTAGGATGCTGGTTACATTAAAAAAAAACTTGCTTACACGGAGAGTTATGCTTAGTTTGCTTAGTTCTCCAAGCCCCTCGTTGCCAAGGAGACTTATAAGGAAACAGTATACAATAAAATTTAATAGGTTTTAATAGCTACGAATTTAAGATTCAAATGTAACCACACTAACAGTAAGTTTATTCAACACATCTTCACTCACTGATGAAATAGTGTGATGCCTTAGAGCAGGGGTCTTCAACCTGCGGCCCACGGGCCCCTTGTAGCCCGTAGTAGCTTTTTATCGGCTCGTTTGCTCATAAACAATATAAAATTATTTCAAGAGAAAAATCAATGGTACGGAACTCCGTACAGACTTTCTCGCTCTACTGTTTGAAAATGGAGGTGTTTATTCAAAACTCGTAATATACGTGGAACGAAATAATATACATTAGCAAAACCAAGCATAAATTGCACTATACTTATGTAAAACATTTTTTGATTCCCGGTTTTAAGTTTTGTAAGTTTATTTTTAAAGAACTAATGTCCTCAATAATGTATTTGGACCAATAAAAAATATCAATATTTGATCCACAAGAGTCAACAATTCGTATTAAAATTTCTACTTCCGGTTAAAATTTTCGACATTTTTTTAGGGGTTGTACATCTTCAGGTCATCGCATTGCTATTAAATTCTTCATTTATAAATTTTAACCAATAAAAAAAACGTAAATATTGACTATTGATTCTAAAAAAGAAGAGAGATCATTGTTGTACAAACATTTCTCCCATGAGGTTTAAGGAAAAATATCATAAATTTTTTGAGAGATTTACTTATATTTAATTACTCTATGGCATTGTAGAATTGTTGCGTTAAAGCTTAAGTAGTATCTCTCTACAAATAAAGCCCACAAAATTGAATTAATATATTTGCCAATATCTCATATACTGTTGGTTTTATAAAAATATATTTCAAATAAAAGTTTTTTTTATTTTTGATAGTACTAAAGTTTTGCAATGATAAGTTATTTATTATCTCAAATTGTTACGTAGATACGGAAATTTCCGCTTCTATAAAGAACTCTAACAGGCATTTTCATGGGAAAATGAAAATATGCAGTTTATTTATGATCTTAATCAACGCGTAGGTACGAATTTTAATCAAAATCTTTAAAGCCGATTTTGGGCAAATCAATTATTTCCCTTTTCGTTTTTTATTAATCTACTCTTAATTATAGGGTTACACAGACACACAGACAGACGTCATTGCAAAAACCGCTTTTTAAGGTTCGGGGGGTCATGAGACGTCGATATCCATCAACATTTCGGGCTAGATTTTTTTTTTCGCAATACTTTATCTCTAGTGTTTGAAAAGTTAAAAAATATATATATTTGAGTATAGCACGAAAGTTATTCGTTTTATAAAAATATATTTCGAATAAAATATTTGTGTTATAAATAGAGCTACATAATTTCAACAATAAGTAATTTTATATCTTAGACTTACTCTAAATTCTACCTTCCTCATCTGTATCTCATTAACATAATTCATATATTATATGTGCGCAGCACTAATTGATGATAAAGTGAGATAAAAGAAACAACTTTTTTATGGCATACTGATCTGTTTAGGTTAAGCTGTGACAAACAAGGTAAGGTATAAATAAGAACCTTCCAAATCTAATTATCTTAATTGTTAAGGGATTAGAAAGTTATAATGCATTGGAAATGTATTCAAATTTAAATGTAAAAAAGACTGGAAAATCACTTAGTAAAAAACACATAGGTACACTGCGGGATTTGAATCCCCACCTTCCCATCACCTGTAAACCAGACTAGGGGAGCTCGACGTTTATTCAGCCTACTCACCGTTGCCTGATACACAGTTGATGCTTAAAGTTAAAGAATCTATTTATTAATGGCTTTAATTATATTTACTAAATGTAAATCCAGAATCTGTTTTCTTTTAGTAAACAGCGGGGCTTCGTGACGCACGTGTTACTTGAACAAAAAAAATTATGATATTGTAATAGGATATTTTGTTTCCCCTTACCCTTTTAACCTATGATGGATTAATGTAAAAGAAAAGTATTTTAACTAACACTTTCCTGTTCTTTGTTGACACTTTAAACTTTTTCTTTGCCTGTTTTTAACTCACTAACACGGCGATGAATTGAAATGATAAAGCGGCTGGAAGGTCCAAAATTAATTTGATGAAAGGGCTATGGGGATCTAGAAAGATAGGGTTGTGTGTGGTAGTTGATTGGCTTTACTGGGTAGGTTCTAAAACCACGGTATGATTCCGTTCACATTGTATGGAGCTGTAGGTCATTTCGAGCTAAAACAAACAAGACAAAGCTATAGCATTTGATAACACATTTCTATGAAACTGTATACAATAGATACTATATAAGCAACGGATGATACCGAATTTTTTTATTCGTTGGTTTCCCACTCGCCCTCCACACAAAGTTGGGTACATTTCTAGAGCTGAGGAAGGTAAAATTGAGAGGAAATGTTTCCAATTTTGTATGGAAAACCCATTAGTAAAACAACTCTCAAATCATATGTCCAGGCTTCAAACCATGACCTCTCCATAATGGATAAACTAGAATAGATGAGCCTGACATTTATTTTATTTATCCACCATTGCTTGTACCAATAAATATTACATATAGGTCTATAATTTCAAAAAATATGTTATTATTAAATTCTATCAATTTTATAATTAAAGCTATATAAATAAAATTAAAATTATATACATACCGGGTTAAGTTGAAACACCAGAATATCTAAACACCGAAGCATTTTAGAAATAATTGTTTCGAACAAAAGTTTTCTTTGTTTTAGGGAGGGAGGGGAATAACATCAGTAGTATTTTATTTTGAACGAAAGCCTCTGAACTTTGTAACGGAATTTTATTCTACACAAACGAACAAACTGTTGACCGACACTTTTTTAATTTGACATTAATTTTTTACAATACTGTTTTAGCTTGTATTTTGTTATAACAATTTGTATTATGATTTTTATTAAGTGTTGTTATTCTTCATGACGTTAAATGCAGTATTATTTATAAGATTAGGGTAAATGTTCAAAATGATAACCACTAATCTTTATACTTTTTCAATTTGCTTTTATAAAAGAATGATGAGAACGTAGTAAATTCGATCGATTTAACTGTAAGCATTTATAATGCGCTCTTTCATTCTTTCTGTTGTGGTTGGTAACTCTTGATATACTTTGTCTTTAAGGTTACCTCAACAAAAAATCCTGAGATGTGATGAGAGATTTTGAACAATCATTTAAGTAATTGTATAAATAATATTGCATTTAACATAATAAAGAAAAATATAATGCAATAAAAAGTTCTTACACAAAAATTGTTATAAAAACGATCTAAAATATGTTTTTAAATGTATGTCAAATAAAGTTTCACGCAAAAGTTGTTTGCTATTTTGTGTAAAATAGAGTACTGTTCAAAATTAGGGGATTTGTTATAATAAAAAAAGTTGACCTTAAAATAACCCCGAAGACGTTGACCAAATCAAAATAGCTAGTGATGCTATCTTTCCCCCTCGAAAGCCCATTTTTTCTAAAACGATTAATTTTTTTCGAGATATTCTTGTGTCTCAACTTAAATGCCTCAACCTATATAACTGTATATAAATACATTAAAGAGTTTTATTTTAACAAATTCTAATTTGGATTCTAAATTCGAAAGAAAATTTTAGATTCGGGTTCGAGAAACAAAGGATTCGGGCCAACCTAACTTAAATGCTATATATAGAGTGAAGTGAGGCATTTTAAGTTGAATTAGTTAAAGTAAAATTTTAAAATTGAACTTTTAAAAGAAAGATCTAGCGCCACTTACAAAATTGATACTATTTATTTTATATGCATTACCTTTTTTATTTGTATATCAATAATTACTTTCTTACTCTATAGCATCAGGAACTTGAAAACTTATTGCCGTAATACAAAGGTACGCTACCGATTCCTTTCATGAGCTGGCTCTCTCTATCCACTTACCATTATTACAACCTAGTTCTTTCAGGTCTATTCTAATGTTGTATTCCCATCTGGGTCTAGGTCTTCCCAATGGTCTCTTCCCATTAGGTTTGCCAGTCAATAATCTGTACACGGTTCTAGATTATCCCATTCGCGCTGCATGCACTCCCCATTGATTATCCTAACAAGGTCTTGTGGTGAGTACAGGGTATGTATTTCATAATTATGTTAGCTACATCACTACACAGTAGCCTCACCCCTTTATGGATCAAAAATCTTCCTAAACACATTTTCAGGACACTAATTCTTTTTCTCGTCCTGTAAATTAAGAAACACGAACGCTTCATATTTATTTACAGCCATATACTACTCTATAAAAACGTTAAGAGGACACTATGTGAGTAAATTAATTATCGGTCCAATAATTACATATTGTACAAGTTATTTTACCAATTTCAAGGAATTTGCGAATGCTGATTATTTTATTTATTATATTTTTGAATTTAAGGGTGAAAATTTTTAATCATAATCGATCCGTTTTAAAGTCAAATAAATAGTAAAATCTTGGTATAACTATAGTATTATTCGTATAAGAATTAAAACCATCCAAGGAATACTGACTGAAGACTTAACTCTTCAGCTTATTATGTAATATAAATATTGTCGAAGGGTATTATACCATTCACTCTCAGCAACTTAAACAATTAGCTCCAAAATAAAAACAAAGATTTCTGACAATCGACCCAATAATAGTCCAGGTAAGATAGTTATTTTCTTAAAATAAATTTACCATCCACTTTCTCAACGTCATAATTAGGAGAAAAATCGTAGAAATAGCTTGTAATAGCGCTTAAAAAGATGGAAAAAATTAGCCCTGGTTGATTGAAAATGGTTCACAACTTTTTTCAATAAAAAATCAAAACCACGAAAAATTGCCTTTTTTTAACATTTATTTACGGGGGTTGTAATTATTATAGGAACTTGTTTCAGGGCTTAAATTGTAGTTCTTGTTAGTGCCGACCTAAAATAAAAATTTATTGCAAACATAATCATAACTTTTTGCGTAAATCACGAGTATGTAAAAACAGGTGTTCCCGAAAAACTGCTTGGAAGAGGCCAATAATGGTTATAGAGTGATTTTTCAAAGCGCTATTTGTTCGAGAATAGTTTATCTACAACCCTCATATAATTAAATTTAAGCAGAGTCCGATTTATTATCTAAAAAAAATTTCGATCGACCAAGGCTCATTGTTTTCCTCTTTTTAAGCGATATCACAGACTATTTTGTGTTTTTAGAAAAAATAAATGTTCACGCCTTAAAAGTGAAAATACTAGTTTTCGGCACATTTATAAATTTGTTCACGTAAAAGCTACAAGCCGATTCAGTTCAAAGTATATATATTCAATTTCTACAATTTTTCTCCTAATTATCATGTTGAGAAAGTGCGTTGTTAATTTATTTTAAGAAATGAATGTTTTCCCGCTATCCTACTTGCACTATAAATGTATTACTCAATGCCAAGTGAGTTCGTTGCCAAACGTGTTTAAACAATGATATTATAGTATCAAAAAGACTTAATTTTATTAATGTTGAATGGTTGGCCAATAAACCATTTAGAGGCAATAAACAGGATTCCTCCTGTTGATTAAATAAGAAATTCTACAATTAACTCACAGAATTTAATCGATTTTAATTGATATGAGTGTGACTTAACCGTAGGGACCTATTCCGTGGGGATTCATTAGTAGAAGTTCATTGTGTTTTTTTATGTTAGAACGTAGTGGTGGAGACCAGATTAATAAATTAGATCAGAGGACCATGAGCAGTGTATACATAATTAATGAACTTAAGTACATAAAAACCAAATAACAAAACCATCATGCAAAGGCGTGAACGAGAATTAGCAAGTACATGTGGACAACCGACACAAGTCCTATTTAAATTAAGGCAGGTTGCTGACAAGATGGTCTCCCATCAAATGTATCTCTTATTATAAAGATTATTACCACCACCTTATTCTTATCACTTCTCAACTTTTTCCATTCGCTTCCATCCTGACAAGAAGCACCTTAGGGGAATGGGGAGTAGCTATTGGAGTAGGAAGTGAATTTAGTTTGACGATTGATGTCAGAAACAATATTTAAACTCAAGCCAAGTGTTAGGTGTTAGAACTAGTCTATGTAGAAGACATGATGAAAGCCAGTAAAAGTTATGAATACATAAGCTACGCACGGACAGAGTATAGTCACTATTAAACACTTCCCAAAAACTGATGACATAATTTATGGCCAAACTGGGCGAGCGTGAGAGCGAATAATAATTTTAAAAAAATATAGAACACGTTGGTTGTAATGAGAGGTGGCCAGATTGGAGCGCACGAGCGAGCGACCCGAGCGACGCGCTTGTAAGGTATAACTGGTTCTATTTGTCAAGCGCGTGCGCGCTCGAACCGGTACAATCAGGTTTACAGTCACTAGGCATAGGTTGGTCCCTTAGTGCTAGGAAAACTTCTCAAATTTACATGATATTTGATGTTTTTAATTATTTATAGGATTAGCACACTTTCTTCTAATAACCTAATTTAATTGTTAAGACCATAAACTATTATATAGATGTATGTGTAAGACTGATATGTTAAAATACTTCAATATTATAATCAAAGTAGGCCTTTACAAATAAAAATCACCATTAGCGCAGGGAGAGGATGGGAAAACCACAACAATAAATCACTTGTCAAACACCGTCTTCACTTCACTGAGTCAAGATTCGAACCTTTACCTCATCGAGAGGTGTCTACTAATGACGCGCTCAATCGCTCTCTCGCACGCTTGTCAGTCTGGCTGAACCCTTAGGAAAATAGTGAGACAACGTAGTCATGTCCGGGTTACAAACAACCGTGATTTATCAGCTGACAACGACGCTGCAAGATGTCGTCTTAAATCTATATCCACTTATGAGAGAAGAAAAGTACCAGTACCTACCAACTCTATCAGTATCTGCAAATAGAGAGGTGGACAAGTCTATAAAATGTAAGGACAGCTAGTTACATTAACTATTGCTTCAGTTAAAGTCATAGGGGTGGAGGTTGACCTACAGACCACTTTAGATAGATTGGCTGATCAATTAGAGGACCTGAGGGTAGAAAATGAGAACCTTAGGATATTGCAGGCTTATACAAGCAATATAAAGGTACTTCCTTTAGATAATATCAGGAATTTTTCACTGATTCTAAACATTCCATTGTTTCATCTTAGATCAGAATATAGTATTGCTGAATTTTTTCTAAACTAAAACAAACATCAGATAATCAGGTTGACCCGACGGTGAACGTCAAACAGTAACGAAACTACTTTTGGGAGGAAAAGCGCTAGATTTTGTAATTTTTGATACTAATTTCGTATAAAAGTGCACTTTTGAAGACTTTAAGAAAGCATTAGAACGTATTTGCAAGAGGAAGCATAAAATCCGATTCTTAGAGGAACAACTCTAAAAATCCTTTTAAAACAAGTAGAAAGCTTTGAGGAGTTTGTTGAAAGAATCTGGAAGATTTTTGCTAACACCTATGAATTAGGAGAAAAGGCCATCAATAATGAAGTAATAAAGCATGAAGTAGATTAGTGAGCTGTAGATTTCTACCTTAACAGATTTTTTTTTATGATTTAGGAAGATTTATCCATTGTAGATATGTTAGATGAAAATGACGTCATAAGAGTTGAAAAAAGATAAACTTGAGTTGGATATATGAGTTTGAACCGGGGACCAAAAAATCTGAACAAATCCATGAAGAACCCCGTATACGACTATTAGGGGAGAAATCAAATTGTATGAAGTTGAGCCAGAGAAAATATCACAAAAGACGTGGCTTTTTTTTAAGTAGATCATTTATCTAGTAAGCAGGTAAGAATGGATCAGCCAGTTTTTAGAAAAATCCAGAGATGTTTAGGGGTCGTAATAATCTACCAGTAAAACAATTGTTCAGTATCAAATTTTCACAAGAAATTCAACACTCATCACACAATATTGCATATCGAATATAACACCACAAAGAGAAGTTAGTACAAAAAATGGTTGCGGAATAGATTACTTCAGGATTTATAATTTCAAGGGATTCAAAAGACAAAACATGGATATCACCAATAGTAATTGATAGAAAAAAAATCAACTAATGGGTAGCAAAAGTATCAAGTTTGTATGGGTTATAGAGCTATAAACTCATTAACCACGTCCAATGTTGATACGTTGCTTAACAAAGTAGAAACAATTGACAAGCTGAGACAGTGCAATTTTTTTTTTAATAGGCATGAACTTAGGATATCACTAAAGTCCAGTATATTCATAAGATCAAACTAAAACATAATTCATTACACATAATAGAATTTAATCGTAGTTAAGGTTACCTTTTTGTATACAGAGTGCACCAGCTATATATCAAAGAATGATGGATATAGTTTTACGAGGATTGAACATTTATCAAGATCTAAAAAAATAAATAGATGGTGTGATAATTTTTTCAGTGCATTTCGAGCAGCATTTAGAATGATTATAAGCTGTTTTTAAATTATTAGGATAAACTAGTTTATCTCATTCGTTAGAATAATGTCATTTTTCCATTATAAAAACAGAGAATCTTGCACGTGTGATTTCTTCAGAAAAAGTAAAATTGTATTATAGATTAGTCGAAACAGTGAATAAATTTCCATCACCTAAGAACGAAAAAGAGGTTTAGTCTTTTTCTGGGATTAAGTAAATTCTACTGTAGATCTATGCTTAGTTATGCTAACATCACTAAGTTTCTAACCAAGTTTTTAAGAAAAAAAATCACACTTTTTAATTAGCCAAAAGAGTGTGAGGAAGACATGCAACGTTTATAAGAAATGTTGACTAATTCGCCTGTTTCCGCCTACTAGGATTTTATTATACCATTTATATAAGCACGGATTATTCAAACTTCGCAAGAGGATGTGTAAATAGATATATGTAAGAGAAAATCCTATCACCTATGTGACCTCAACAAAGTTTATATCAACTATAGTATAATAGAGGGTGAATTACTAAATATCGTATGAGGCGCTCTCAATTTTTTGTGATATCTTTATGAATATCATTTTCTATTAGTTAGAGATCATGCTTTTAGACGGTTAGTTTGTCTCAAAGATTCGAGCAGTCAAATCTTGAGATGATCTCTGTGCTGAAGTGGACGATAATCATATACTAGGTATAGTGCACGGAAACATTGATTCTATTTCGAGAAAAATAAGAGTAGCTATTGTGGTCATAGAAGATTATCTAAAATTGTACCAAGAGATTGCCAGGAATGGAATAATCAAGCCAAACTCTAATAAATAAATGACATCTTGTACATGGATATAATCGAAGTACCAAGAATAGTAGTGCCTTTAGATAAAATAGAAACGAGAAATTAATGGTTCCTTTTAATCAGGACAGCCATGACAAGGAAAGGCCAAACCTTCTCATCAATGAGCGATGCTGGTGGCTTATACATCGTTAAGATATAAAAAAAAGAGTGCTAAGTTACCATAGTTTCAATCAAAGAACTATACGTGGACATACTTGGGCTTAGTTAGTTGAGTTCTCATAAAAATATCACCCTTTTGGAAGGATAGTCGGGGACATCGTAAGACCGTTACTGAAGTCAAAAGAAGTGACTGGTTTTAATTTGACTATTTTGGACTATTTTTTAGTTATTTAGTGAAGCCAGATCAATAAATTATATCAGGTTGGCAGCATTACTGGTTTGTTTAAACAATTGGGAGGCTGGGACCGGTAATCAGTAAAGGCGGCAAGCAAACTTTTCCTAGAACTGATAGAGATAAGACCCGCCTCTGTGGCGTAGTTGGCTAACGCGCTTGTCGTGTTGAGCCAGACTACTGAGGACGGGGAGATCGAGGTTCGAATCTTGGTCGGGTGAACTGGGGGTGGTTTTTCCTAAATGGTTTTCCACTCTCCCTCCACGCAAATGCGGGTTCACTTCCTCAGATTCAACCTTCCCAATTCATAATCCATTAGCGTAAATAGTACTTAAAGCGTATAACCCGAACGGGTAGTAAGACGCGGTGCTAAATATTATTATTATTATTATTGATAGAAATAAGAAGTGTAGTGCTGGACAGTAAAGTGTGTAGGCGACCAAGTTGGACTAAAGTGGGGAGATAAAACGTCAAGATACGATCATACTTTCGAGCAGAAAAATTAGCTTATCCATCCCAGCCAGCTAGACGCTTCTCTCTGTGGGTTCAAATCCCTGATGAGGGTATTTTGGCGAGATCATATTCAAACGTTTTCTTCTACTTTCCCACGCAAATGTGGGTAATTAATTTAGTTAATTCTGCCTGTTTAGGTATGAACTAATTATTCCAGTGGGTTAGGGATGAATGAATACGTTTCAATTTAGAAGAAGTATACCCGCAATCGCGTGGAGAGAGAGGAGGGAAATATCTAGGAAATAACACCCAATCATGATTTAGTCACGATCTCCCAGTCATCGGCAGACTATTATATTTCGATAGTGACGCCTTAGACCATGTGGACACCAAAGTGGGATATCACCAATCCTCATGTCTAAAAATAACTAAACGATTAAAATAACATGACATCAAATCTTTAAAAATTACTTAAGCTAGAGAGTTGGGTAGGGAGCTTACGCGAGGGGAAGGAGGGGGATCTAAAATAATGTAAAAAAGCCTTACGTAATTTAAGGATGGCCCCCTTGCAATAAAAACAATGGGCCATAGATACAAGGCCTAACATCTGGGTCATATTATTGAGCAGAGTAGGAACGAACTTAGGTCATTGCTTTATAAATCACCTTTTAAAAAAAGACTTGAACTATTTTTTTCAAATAAATATCTGGGGAGGGTATTGATAAATAATACTGTATACTTATTTTTTAGAGAAAAAATTATTTAAGGTAAAATTAGAGATAACTCAGTTTTGAAGATTTTGTCACTAACTATTATAACTTATACGAGGGAGTATGTAACTTACGATTTTGTCGTACCATTTATTTGCGTTTATTAATAGTCAGGTAAAATAAAAAATAATTCAAATTTAATGTGCTAAATTTAGCCACTGTGCTTTGATTAATTTTTAAACTTTAATGGCTAAAGAGGCAATACAATATTTAAAAAGCAGTTTCATTTCGAAGACTAGAACAATTTCGACTATCGATATATCCGTTATTTTTATTACTGATATCACGTCATACTACCTGTTCATGTTATACGCATATATGATAATCTAATTGGGTAGTAATGAGAAAGGAAACATTTGACAGGTTATCTACCAGCATTTTTATGTAAGGAGATGGGGAAACAATTTATGAAAAACTACCCTCAGTAGACCCTACCAGGATTTGAACCCCAAGCGCTCCACTATCTGCAGGCCAATTTAACACTGGAGTGACGCCTCACACCACTCAGCCACTGAAGTGGATATTTGTTATTTAATACGGTGTTTACAGTTTTCAAACATCTATAGGATTTACGCAATTTTCCAGAAATAAATGTTTTTGGGAATAATTTTTCATCCTATTGGTAGATTTTAACTTAAGTAATATCTCCATGGTGTCAGCCTGCAAGCAGGCTATACCAATCGAGAGGCTACCGTATGTTGTCGAAGATAGTGCCAACATTTTCGTGCTGAGGGTGCCATGTGGTCAGCTCAACGAGCCCTCCAGCATTCTATTCTATCTCAGTTTTCTAGACTGAAGCGCTACTTATTCATTAAAGTAGCTCCTAATTTGTCCTCACGAGGTTGATTTTGGTTCCGTTTCAGACCCACTGCTTCACAGACAGAATTAGGGGCACTGGGGATCGAATCCGGGGCTTCGGGATCTGAAGCCAGTAGATCTGACCACTATACCACAGAGGCTGTCGGATATCAACTACGTACTTTGTGGCATAGGGAACACCAAAATTCATTAACTTTAATGGTTTTAAATATATTTTACTTATCATCGGCTCCATGTCGTGGTCAATATTGCTAAAGCGCTATGACTGATCTGAGTGCGTAAATTAATCAGCTCTAGTAACTTTGCTAGTTCGATTCCCTGTAAGGTTGAAATTACTTAGTACTAGCGTGATACGAACCCGGCCAAGGCACAATAGATTTTGAACATATTATAAGTGCGTTACAGAGTGTTAGTAACATTTACTTTCAGCTAAGAGCCTTTTTTTTAAAAAAAAAAGTACTTGAAACATCAGAATAATTGCTACATTGTTATATAGAAATCTTTATTTGTATCTTCATTTTGATATGATTTCTACAGTAAATAAAATAGTATCGCTACTCATCCGTTGTACTTTAATTAGTAGATACAGATAGCCTAAATGCCAGTAATATACAAACCATTAAAAAACTTACCCTTTATGTCAAGCAGTTGAATAATCAATATATATTTGAGTTTCGTTGTGCGCCTTTCTTCCATCGACCCATGCTTGACAAACTTGTTATTCACAAGGATATAAAATAGTATTGTGTCAATATTTCTCCACCTCAAAATTTATACAATCCATTGGATCTTGTTCGAAAGCCAAAAAAGTCACATATTGTTAATTATATAAAAAGTAACCACCGTGGGTACTTATTGTTCGGGATTCGATACATTTCTTCCGAAACGAGCGAACAAACTGCGAGAATTCAGCAGATTCAAATTAAAAGTAATCACATTTAACAACCTAATAAAATAAAATTAACATTTTCACACCTTGACTAACGTCGTTCATTATTTTTTTGAAAAATAACTTATTCCAAAGTCCAATGAGAGTCAAATCCTAGACCGTAAAATATATATAGTATATAAAAATATACTGAGAACGTCTCCATATTAAATTTAGACAAAAATGTATTTAAAATAATTATGTTTGATACGAGCAGGAGTGTTTATTTTTATCTATAATAATAGTGGATTTAAAATTCAGTGTACTGTAGTTTTCATATACTTTGAATATTAACACTTATGATTACAATGTGTAGTGCTCAAGAATGAGAAAACTCACGAAAGAATTTAGAATACGAGTGAAGAATTTTACATGTTTTACTGCCTCAGGTAAATAAGAGAAGAATTTTACATGTTTTACTGCCTCAGGTAAATAAGGGCTAATGTCATAAAACTTTGTGTATGAAGAAGCATGTGTTTTTTTCTTTGAAAATAATGTATCACTAGAGTAATACTCTCAATTAAGTAAGTAGGGACCAACTTTATTTATTCACACAGCAGTTAGGAGTTGTGAGTATTTTAGTTACTTAATATATTAAGAGCGTATAACCCGAACGGGTAGTAAGACGCGGTGCTAAATTATTATTATTATTAATATATTAAGATGTTTATATTTAATTACACACATCTTCATTATTGGACATTGGCCCTTCTTATCCCAATGCACATGATATTAATGTTTCTTTGACTCAAGAAGGTCACAAAGATTAGCTTAACCCTCCACTGCCGCTTGAATTACGATATAGCAGGTTAGCCAACGCTTGAAAAACGATACTAGCTTGTTAATGGGTAACGATCATACTAACGGCACCTATTATCAACTAAGACAACTATTTGTAGAAGGAAAAGTTGTATTTAAAACTATGTATTTTGACTAAAGTGTCGACTTGGGAGTCGTTAGAGATCAATATCGTCGTGATTATTGAAGCTAACCCAAATTTAAAAATATGTCTAAAAATAAAAATAAATTATTCATTAAATAATATGTTATAAACAAACACTCTAGCTTAATTGTACAGAGAAAATAAATAAATCAATTAATAATTTTGGTTTTCCCATTTAAAATGCATTGAAATAGAAACATTTTAACAAAAATATTTCAATAACTATTTTTAGCATGGTTTGAAAATTTCATAAGAATTATGAAAGATGCCCAGATATGTTACTAAAATAAATAAAAAAGAACAATGTTGAATTATTTTTTTTTAAAACATTTTTTTGTTTAGAACCGTGAATGTATGGGTAGGCACAGCCTTTAACCATCCTCACTAACTTTATCCACACCGTCCTATCCTTGCATACTCCCTTCGCTTTAACAACATCCATATACTGAATATTACATGTCATTTTATTACTCAAACTCTTAAGGTTTTTCTTATTCACACATTCGTCTAGGCTACAACACTTAGACACTTCTTGCGGAGCCTTCCGCTTCCTTTTGATCCACATATTCTACCACCTTATACTTGCTTCATTACTCTATCCACGCTCATCCCCACAAAATGCACAAACAAATGCAAAACGCTTCTTTCACATTACCATTTTGTATTCTCGTCCAAACCGCACGCCTTTGTCACCCAGTCATTAATCAATCAATAAAACTCTTGACATAGATCCTGTGACGGTAACATATCTGTACCGCTTCGGTCATATAGTAAACTTTCTTAATCAAACAACCACATTTGATATTGATCGCGTAATCACCGTGTTCAGAGCAGTAATAATATTGAATAAATAAATATTGGATATTACTAGATTAATTTCAATTTTAGTCCAATAATAAATCACACCCACATAATCTTCACAATTTTGCCACCCAAAAGTGGCGACAAGTTTCATTAATAACACCCCCGCGACCTCCTCCTTAATGGACGTGTGAACCTGATTTTTATCTTAATCACGTATGCACTGAAAAATTGTTTCTTAACTCTCTTTTTAAAAAACCTGCTTTTAAATGTCACCACAATCTCGATTTCCCATGTTTAGTTCGTGAATAATCAATGTTTACACAGCACCAATTAATTATACTAGTCGTGTATTAATCGATTTTACTGTTTGAACGCCCTTAGTAACATTTAATGTCAAACACGTTTCAGCTCTCATAGTTTAAGATAATTTATTATTATCGTCCCATTCAAGTTTTTGAAATGTACTTGTCATGGTTTGTTAACTTTCTCGTTTTGTCTGTTACCACGTTTTTTTAGTTTTATTATAAATAAAGGAGGCTGACTACTTAAAAAAGATAATTTTTCTACAAACATAATAATATATTCTAATATTGAGGAAGGGGATAAATGTTGTATTTATTAGTCTTATGTTAATCTGACAGCTCTCAGAGTAAGCTACCCGTTTGCAGCTTGTTTGGAAGTCAAGGGTAGCTTAAATGCAAATAAGGGAAACGAATCCTTTATAATGTTACAGCAATTTAAATGTGGGAGGAATAAATGGGCTCTCATTAATTTGACTCATTTAAAAATGAAGAACTTATTAGACTTAATGTGTTGACACAAGAAAATCACCAAGTATAAATATAGTATAAATAAGTAAATAAAATGATTAGTGTATCTGCCTTTATCTTTATCTATCTCTCTCTCTCGTTTTAAAAACAAATGTAATTATTTAAAAAAATCAATCAATTTTGTTCGATCTATTCGGCTCATATATTACCACCCAACCGGGCAATACGAATCTACAGTAACTGCACTATTGAGGCAGGATGAGGAAGGTAAAATCTAGAGTAAACTTAAGATAATTTGAGCTCAGTGAGAGTGAGAAATCATACAAGGGAAACCCTTCAGGGATAGCTCCTCTCAGTTTACCCAGCAAGGATTCGAACACTGATAACAGAGAAACCAAACTAAATGAGTTTAAACGTTCCGTCTGCAAGCCCACAGATGTTGGTAGCTATAAACGATTTATTCCTTAGATTGTTGTATTTTACTTAAGTAGGATATTATTTATTTTTAACGGTATTAACGCTGAAGAAAAGTTATTCGGTATTACTGGACTAAATTTTAACTTTTACCTTCTGGATAACTTATATTTGTCAACGTGTAGACTATAAGGGACCTTAACTCCAACCACAGTGGGTGATTATTGATTAAATTATCTTAGCTAATTTGTAGCTTGAAAATAACATCATTGGATTTTTGGGGTTCCAGCGGAATTGGATTGGGTTTATTATTATTATTATTATTATTATTATTATTATTATTAGCACCGCATCTTTACTACCCGTTCGGGTTATACGCACTTACGCTAATGTGTAATGGTAGGGTGAGTGTGAGATGAAATGAAGGACCTACAGTTTAACATGGAATCCGAACCACGGTGGAGGCCTGGTTTGGGTTAATTAAAATAAGTTATAAGTCTTAGGGTGAGAACTGTGCGTTTAGAAAAAGAGACAACATTAAATTATCTAGCATTGATTACAGCTATTTTTACGGAACTTTATTTAGCGATTATGGGTATTTTATATTCTAGAATATAGGAATTTTTTTTTGTTTGTCCAATATTCTAAGTACAAACAGAATCCCAGATGACTCTATTCTTCGCGAGCGAGTCATTCACGCCACCATTACTCACGACTTTTTCGCTCTCGTACACCCGCTCTGGCAAGAGTCAGGAGTGTTTGTTCATTCACGACTCTTCTGTCGTTCTTCGTTCGCTACTAAGAAAAAATCAACTATAAATGCTTACTATCGTTACTAGATAGCAGCACTACCTACAATAATAAACTAACAATTTTTCTTAACATCACTTAGACATAATTCTGTGAATTAGACACTAAAGGTTATATGCTATGGTTAATTATTATAAGTAATATGAGTAAGTAATAAAATTAAAGAATCAAACACAATAGGATTCGGATAAATTACACATAAAACTTAATTCGTTCATAAGTTGAAAGGAAAGAGACAGATTTGCACGCTCGGAACGGGAATTGTGAGAACTAGTTAGCGCTCGCTCTTCAAGATTATGATTGGGAAGGGGTGGAGCTGGTTCGACCCATCACTACAAGAGTGCCGTCTATCTTCAATGAATGGTCTTTTATATGGTGCACAAACTCGTAGAACAGGAGAGAGGGGATCAGAAGGGTGGGGATCACAGAGTTTAACACAAAGGAAGGGGGCATGTGCGCGACACTGGAAAAGTCTATTTTCTTCTAGAAACGCCTCGTGTTTACTGGCCTCTTCTATTGTTGTCATTGTCTTTGGGCGGCATTGAACAAGGTGGCGGTCTCTAGCGGGCGAGATAGATTCTTGTCTCGGTGCTAGCAGTTGTTCGTGGGCTGATAATGCGGCCAGACGTGTTGTAATTAGTGGTGAGTCGCCTGGGAGGTGATATTGGGTAAGTGTATTAGTTGTTGTCTTGCCCATTTTATTTAACTTGGATCACAATTGCTACACCATTATCTTAGTTAAATATGGATATTCCAAATATGTATTTAGATGCTGTGAAATAAATAAAAACATTTAAAATATTGGAATTCTAATTTTGATAATGCAGAAAAATACATCATTTTCATCTATTATAATAAAATTAAGAATTTATTTGTAACTGTTATGAGCATTGCACGATATCTACTGCAGGCAGATAGCTGAAATTTTAAAAATTAGTATGTAACCTGGTGGTCTAGGGGTATGGTTTTAGGCTTCTGTGTTGAGGGTCCAGGGCTCAATCCTCGGTCCCGGCACAGATTTATCTGATTGCCAAACCCTTCCTTCACCTCTGACAAGACGTGTATTAATCACAGCTTGTGAATGTGGAGGATGCCTGGCCTCCACTGTGGTTCGGATGCCATGTTAAGCTGTATGTCCTCCATTTCATCTCACAATCACCTTACCATTACACATTAGCGTAAGTGCGTATAACCTGAACGGGTTGTAAGACGCGGTGCTAATAATAATAATAATAATAATAATAATAATAATTTTAAAATTAGTAGACCCTCTGCACTAACATGAGCACCTTGAAGGCGGAATTTTAAAATTAGTATTTGATATTTGTAAATTAAGTCGCAAATAAAGAACATTTCCCTATGGGGAGAGCACCAGTTTACCAACAATAGGAAACAAGTTTACCTTGATTGTTTCCAATATGGTGTGTTTTATAAGATAGAGCCATAGTCTAATCCGTTAAGGTAAGATTATTACAACCCACTTCGGTACTAAAATGTTCCAAGGCGTCGCTCTCACATTAAAATCTATTAATGATGATGAATAGATCATGGTTCAATAATTCCGGATGGGTTTTTTTCCTTTACTTTAAGTCAAATGCACGTACACTTAATCTAAATTCAACCTTCCTCACCACTAGACCCTTAGAGTAAATATTTTATATCCGTACAACCCAAACGCTTAGTTATACGGAGTGATAAAAATAAAATACTGCTACCTTGTAGGCTGAAAGGAGCAGTGCTGCCCTCAGCAGACGTGAAGCTCTGACAGTTACCCACTTTGGTGGGCTCATGGTCTAACGTGCTACTCTCGCAGTAGACTAGACTGTCTATTACGGGGAAATCGTGGTTCGAATCTCAGTCGTATGTACTGAAGGGGGTTTTCCAAAATGGTTTTACACTCTACCTCCACGCAAATGCGTTAATACTTTCTATAAATATAACATACTTAATCCCTAAAACCATTTGTGAAATTAACACATAAGCGTATAACCCGATAACCCGAACGGGTAGTAAGACGTGCTGATAGAAAAACAAACTGACAGCAAGCTAAAGCTACCAGATGGATTCATTCACCAAACAATATGATCTGCCATACTATGTGGTGATTTGTGGTCGCAATTGCCAGTCATAACGTTCACAATGAACATCTTGTTTTTAATTATGTTTTCTTTTAACCGTCTTCTGCTACGTATCAGCCAGGCCTCTTTTATTATGTGACAAGCTGAACCCAACATGTTGGGAGACAACACATGAGGAAAAATAAGCTGCTTTTATTGTCACCAATTTATTGGACCAACATGGGTCCTCCGCTAGTTTTTAATCAGTTTACACATTTCTAGTCATGGATAACGACGCATTGCTTGCTGTTTCTTCATTTATTGTGTTGATAGGAAGTGTACTCTCGCAGAAAAAATCAAAACGTAAGGGGGTTTCAAAGTTTGTTTAGTTAAATGTCGAGATGAAGGTGCGTACATGGGAATAATCAATGGCTTACATTTGCAAAGTGGATTTGATAACTTTGTACGCAGATCTCAACCAACATGTTGGGTTGGTCGTTTATTATCTCCAACAAATGATCCAACACAACCCAACACAACTTGTTGGCTTTGACTGGCTTTCCCAACATCAACATGTTGTCCAACATCCCCAACAAGTTGGGAATGCGTTTATTTTGTAACACTTCTAGTTCAGGTAGACGAGGGGGGACGAAATAAACAAACACCAACGCAACCAGCTCTTGCCACGTCTTTCTTGTCTTCCCTTCCTTAGGTAATGAAATGTAAAAACACCCTAAGAGCCCCTTTTCTGACATAAGTCTGGCCAATATTAAAAAATTATCTCGGCAACGGTAACTGTCCGGATGTGTGATTGTTTTATTTTTGTTCGGGTTTTGTGTGGACTGTGCTATTAACAATAATTATTGATATGGAAAAGATTTATAGTGAAAGAAGGAAAGATCTGATTTTCTATAATAATTATACGTGTCGACAGGTGAATAAATTGAATTTAAGGAGGGAAGAAAGGAATGTAAGGAAAAAATATTCACACTTGATAGCGGAAATATTTCCTCGTGGATTGGAAGACCTACACAACCATGAACCACTACTAAATCAAGAGTGGCACAGAAAATCCATCAGCAACGCAGTTAGGAGGAAAGCTGAAGCGATTGGAGTAAGGCCTTTAAAGTTTAGCCACGAAGAAGTACATACAGAGAAAAACTATAAAAACATTGACCCGCAAGGACATGAAATGTTTCAAGAATAAAATTAACTGCCAAATTTGCCTAAATATTCCGATGAAATTCAATTTTCCTTAGATTAAATTTAACTAAATACTACTCTAGACGAAAACTTTTTGTTAATAAACGAAAAAGAGAAGAGGACTGTGATATTTTATTGTGACTTAAATCTTGAGTATTTGTGTCAGAATGAAATTGTGTTAATGGATGGAGCCTTTGAATACGCACCAAAACATTTTCTTCTGTTTTTTAGTTGTACACGTGTATTTCAAAGGGTCATACATACCTCTGGTATGTTGCCTACAAGAAAAGGCAGAGCTACATTGACACTATGAGAATCCTAAAGGACGAGTGCGAGAAGAGATAACTTCACCTTCAATTATTTTATACATTGTGAGTGATTTCGAGCAAGCACTTCATGAGTGCATCGTGTCTACATTTCCACAACCAAGAGAGTAGGCCATCGATCTCATTTGGTGCAAACATAGTAAACGAAATAATTTTATTTTACAACTTTACATAATAATTTTTGGCATGATAGTTATTTATTATACTTTTCACTGTTGATTTATTTTTTGCACTGCGTTTTACTACCTGTTTGAGTTATACTTTTATGTGCTAATTATAACAATGGGCTTTGGGATGAGATATGTTGAATGTAGAGAAAGTGAATCCAAATTTGCCTGGAGGGAAACTGGAAAACCATTTAGGGAAAAAATCTTCAGTTCACTTGACCAGGATTCGAACCCCAACTTCCCATTCATCAACTTAGGTAATTTTGTTCAAAGTATATCTGGGGAGATTTTTAAATGATGAATAGGACTGTATAATTGATCTTAAAAAAAAATTGAACTAAGCAGTTAACTAATGACTAATTTAAAAATAATTATAAATTTCTCAAAAATAGCTTCAACAATTTTGATTAAAACATACATTTTGGGTGTATTTAAGATGACAATTAATACTGTATACTTGGTTTTGGGGGTAAAGTCCTTTTAAGGGTAGTTTACTGAGTACTAGTTTTCAAAAATTAAAAATATTTTGAAATTATTTTTAACAATTTTGTTAATAGATGTGAAGTGTGTGCCCCTCCAAAAATCATTTATTTGATTAGTTTTTTTATGTTTGACTTGTTTTTTGTTTTATTTTTGGTATTTTTATATTATAATTTAACTTACATTTAGCTCTTATTGACAATATTTTTAAAACGGAAATTTTACTATGATGTTATAATGTTTAATTTGGTTTTATATAGTTAAATATAGTTAATTAAATAATATTTTTTGACTTGCATCCTTTTTAACGCCAGCCATAGCATTAATATTTATTTATGTTCACAGTTGGAGCAATTCGGGTCCGGTCTTGGGAAGAGGGGTATTGGTTCAATTCGGGTCCTGTCTAGGGAAGAGGAGTATTGGCGCAATTCGGGTCCTGTCTTGGGAAGAGGGGTATTGGCGCAATTCGGGTCCGGTCTTGGGAAGAGGGGTATTGGCGCTATTCGGGCCCTGTCTTGGGAAGAAGAGTATTTGCGCAATTCGGGTCCGGTCTTGGGAAGAGGGGTATTGGCGCAATTCGGGTCCTGTCTTGGG
>CABEEJ010007142.1:16993-33329 GCA_901482245.1 Timema douglasi | reverse complement strand
ACCATTACACATTAGCGTAAGTGCGTATAACCCGAACGGGTAGTAAGACGCGGTGCTAATAATAATAATAATAATAATAATATAGCACTACTAACTACTACAAAATGTGTTGTTATAAGAAGTTTTTTTTAAAAAAACTTTACTTAGGAGCCCGCTACAGAACTGGTTTTGGTTTAAAAAAATTCCTAACCGGTGGTCTGATTGACACACTCAGCGGTCCTACACGGATACGAACCCCGGTACCTTGGACACGATGGTTTCCCTCCAGCACAAGTACCATACGACCCGGTGCTATATCCCGTGAAGCCCCAAAAATGGGTAGAGTGACCCCTTAGTATAGATATTATTTTGTCAGCCGAGATAGCTCTAAAACAGAACCATATATACCACAAATTGTCCTGGTTGCCAGGAACAGTGCTGACTCGCTGTTTTGAGTTGTTACTAACTAATCAAAACAAGCTTTCTAGACTATATATCACTTGCAACTTTCAACACTTGTAACTAAACAACCCCATTTAGGGCGGGGCGGATTACAGACGTCGATTATTTTAAATAGATAGCTTGCAATATAGTACACCAACAAACTTTGGTGTACAAAGTAGAAAGATAGATTATATTTGAGGGTACGCGAATAAAAAAGATTGAATACTAGACTGTTTCAATCTCTTTGTTTATCACCGCGTCTTACTACCCGTTCGGGTTATACCCCTTGTTCCATTCTTAAATAATGCAGAACAGGTTTTATGGAGCGCGTAACTGCCAGATCTTACCCTCTTAAATCCTATAGACCTTTTTAATTTTAATTAAAACTTATCAAATTAATTCACTCAATGGCAATGCATTTGAGGTTTGGTTTATGTCAATAATTGTGTATATTATGCTTATATTTATTATTATTACTAATATTATATTGAACTTGCTCTAAATATACACTGCACAAAATCCCCTGCGATGAGTAGGTTTAGGTTTTTATTCTAGCATGTCGCTCTGAAGATGGTGTTCACAAGCCAGTTAAAACTAATTGTATATATTTCCTTCTTTCTGTCTTTCGTTTTCTCTTTCCTTTTGTGCTTAGCTAGCTCACTATCATTGTTATTTTCAGCTCCGTTTTACCACTATTCTATTTAGATCATTTTTTAAATATATTTTTGTAAATCGTTTGCCCTCATTAGTTGTATCTCTTTATACTCGTCTTTTGATCTCGTGGGTCTCTCTCTTTCCTCATCTATTCCACCCTCTCAGAGCCAAAGCAGTTCTGTTTCATCTTCCATCCCTACTTTATGTTTTCTCTCTCTATTCCTCTCTCCCTCTAATTTCGTCTCCATCTCCACGCCTCATCTTCTGCTCTCCTCGTGTCCTGCCTGCTAAGAGTCAATATTTGAGTTCGATTAGCGCCCGTATATCACGGACCGGCGCTCCATTCTACGCAACTCTCCATCGATTACAATCGGAAATCTATCTCCAATCGGCGGGAATTTGATATGGAAACACCCCTTTACCCCCACGTAGCTGCGGGAGAGTAAATTAGACGAAAGAGTAGGGGAATCGTTGATGTTTGCTGAAATACGGTGACATATCTTAGAACAAGAGGAGAGAGCAGGTTAGGGGACCGTACATGCTACCTCAGAACACTCTAACCGGATACCGTGAGTTTTTTTCCCGGTCTCTCTTCTGGAAAATCCCTGTATGAAAGCTCTTATTTAGTAATATTGTGTTATCTGATTACCAAACCCTTCCTTCACCTCTGACAAGACATCTTGTGAATGTGTGGAATGCCAGGCCTCCACCGTGGTTCGGATTTTGGTTCGGATTCCACGTTAAACTGTAGGTCCTCCATTTAATCTCACAATCACCCTACCATTACACATTAGCGTAAGTGTGTATAACACGAACGGGTAGTAAGACGCGGTGCTAATAATAATAGTAATATTGTGCATGATCGTTCTGTCTGGGGTTTCAGATAAGGAGGGGAGGGGGTCAAGGTTCAAATCCCAGCTGAATGTATTGAAGTGGTTTTTTTTTAAAATATTTTTCGACTCTCCCTATAAACTATGTTTGACTCATCCCAAATTAATTGGTTTAAGATCTTCAACCAATTAATTTAGGATGAGTGAAACATAGTTTATCTAAATATATATACATGGCCAGATAGTGTAGATAGTTCGGCTGGGTAGTAAGACGTGAATCACGAATCAAACATTGTATTATGGCTTGACACTGACCAAGGGATTCGGGTTTCTACTTCCTACCGGGTCGATCGGTGACATTCCTACTAACGATATTATTTTTAATTATTTCCTTAGCCGTGTTCTGAGGAACTACCTGAATACATTCTTTAGATTAGCTAACACTGTTTGTTCGTGTCAATATAAAATTTCTATTAAATTTCCCCAAATTCCCATTCATGCTTCTTTGTTTCCTGGAATTGTACACCAATTTGGGAAATGAGGATCGCTCTTTATCGGGCTTCATCTACATTCTAGATCAAATGTCGATACATTTCTGTTCAAAGTCAAATTTTACAGCAATATATAATATTAAATTAAAATGAAATGCTTACTAATGTCTTTTCGACCCTAACTTTTTATTGTCTTTTCAAAAAATCATAAAGATAAAAAGACAAACCTTTCGATAAATAGAATTAATTTCGTATTGGGTGGAAAGTAAGCCTGCAAGAGATAATAAACGCGTGACAAAGTAATTTGATTTTCGATAAAGGCCGGACGTTAAATTTCACATCAAGAATATGTAGATAAAATTTTAATTAGAACAGTACTGTACTTTAATGATATTTGTTGGTCAGCTAAGTTATGGCCATGTTCCCTTCAGCAAGGTGCACGCCTACCAAGTGCTGGTATAAGTGAGGGATTGTTGACAGAGCAACACAGGTCTAGTAATATCAATGTTTTATTTTTCGAGCTAAGAATAATGTTTAAGGCGGCTGGTTCGGTCGGTGAGAACGTATCGATCGCTGCCAGGCCACATGGCTTAAAATAGAAGGGTCTATGTTGTTTTCTGTGGCTACTTCTCTATTCTGTCGAAGCTTACACTGCCTTTCGCCCTTCACCTGTAAACATCCTTTGTAATGCCAATAAGAAAGAGGGGAAAGACAAATATGAAATATAATATTTCAAGGTAAAAGGGAAAGCTCTCTGCTACAGTAGCTCCATGACTTCTTTGAACCTGACTGACAGCTTTGAAAAGTTACCACACCAAATTATTTATCCCTACGCCGAACCAGATGATCTGCAAAAATATGTGTTTAGCAGCTGTGACTTCTGACAGTCAACATTTATGTATATACCTAAATTTTGACTGTCAGAAGTCAGCTGTGAGCTGTCAGTCAGCACCAAAAAAGCCATGGGGCTACTGTAGTTCTCAAATATCTTATAATTCTATGTTGGGAACTAATAAAATAAATACTGGTACTGTATTTGTTAAAGGAAGGCTACAGGCAGTTACGCAGTATCATAGTCGACGACCTTGAAATATATTGGATTACCGGTGACGAGGAGGTCGGAATTATAATCTCTAATGGCTGTACCGAGGAAATTTTTTTCCTAAATAATTTGTCTAGCACCCTCCACGCAAACACAAGTGCATTTCCTATAAATTATACTTTCCCTGTTTCTAGACAATTAGTTTTAATATAAGATTAGCCCAGGGGGTCAATAAGACACGGTTAAAAACATTAAATAAAGCTTGTACAAGCTGTTATCTTAACGTAATGATATCACAAATACAACACACTGACCACGGATGATTAATTTAATTATCACGGAAAGGGAAAACATTTACTCTAGCACTAATACATTTACGATTCTGTTTGAAATTGTCCCCAGGACTTCCCAAATCCCTAGATGCACGCTCTAATGAGTTAAGTCATCTTCATACGGATGATATACATTAAAAATATTCTTTGACTAATTCTCTTTATTAGAACCGGATGATATCAGTTTTCATCGCGTGATAGATAGCCTTGTTATTATTATTATTATTATTATTATTATTATTATTAGCACCGCATCTTACTACCCGTTCGGGTTATACGCACTTACGCTAATGTGTAATGGTAGGCTGATTGTGAGATGAAATGGAGGACCTACAGTTTAACGTGGAATCCGAACCACGGTGGAGGCCTGGCATTCCCCACATTCACAAGATGTCTTGTCAGAGGTGAAGGAAGGGTTTGGTGATCAGATAAATCTGTGCCGGGACCGAGGATTGAACCCCGGCCGCCAGCACAGAAGTCTGACACCTTACCCCTGGACCACCAGGTCACCGGATACCCTTGTTCAATCCCTGGGGTGACACCTAAGGCTATTTGACTGTGAGAATCAAATAGACTAAGCTATTATTTATGTTTTTTATTGAGGAATTCTCCATCTAGATATCATTTTCTGAATATTGAAAAATTATATCTAAATTGAGAATTCTTTACTAAAAAGCATAAATAATAGCTTAGTCTATTTGATTCTTAAATATGCTATCCCTTACAATTATAATAATTGTACAAGTGGCAGCATTAACCCAACTACCGAGTTGAAGGTGGCTGCGTTATCTGATAGCTCCTGATCTTAATAAAACCACACATTTGTAGCCAACGATTTCCGCACGTCCATCACAGATTCTACCTTAAAATATGAGTGAAGAATGACCCAGGGCACGGGACAATTCCTGGATACCTCAGTGGTTAAATAATTGGTGAACTAAGCCGAAGGTTCCGGGTTCGATTCCCGTTTCCAGGTGTCATTTTTTCAATTTTCATAATACGATATTTGAGTGTGGTGCACGTCTCTGATTTAGTTTGTAGTTACTGTTCTGTTATGATCCTCGGATGCCTCGCAATGTCATGACGGGGTCCGGGACGGTATACAGGCTATCAAATATTCAGCCGGTCTTCATTGGCGGAGGGGAGGGTAAAAGGAAGGGAGGGTAAGAGAGAAATCGATACGTTGCGCCACCCAAACACTACAACGGCGCTGGGAGTATTAGTACATCGCCCCCCGTCTGGCCTACTGTCCCAGGGACAGGGATTGAGGAGGCCGTTGAACTTCAGACACTGGCCGACACGCTTGTCAGGTGACTGGTTTGAATCCCGGCTGGGTAGTGTGAAAGCAGGAGAGTGGCAAGCGGCCAAGAGCTTCCCTTGTAATCTACGTTTGAACAAATTAAAATATAAATGCTCATCCCATAATTTATTTACTATAATATTGAGATGATGATGATGATGATACTACTACTATTACTACTACTATTAATAATATTGGGGGGAGGTTGGGGTTCAAGTCTCGTCCAAATTATTATTTACTATGTTTTTTTTAGTACCACGTTTTACTACTTGTTTAGGCTATACGCATATTTACTAATTACGCTAATGTGAAAGGGATGAGGAAGGTTGAATTCAGAGGAGGTAACGTGTAGCGATAAGAAAATCCCTTAGCTTAAGAATACAATGCCCCCCTCCCCCCCAAGGATAAGACCTAATAACACCTGATTTTGGTAGGAAGCCTGCGGTAGAATGCCTTATTTTGTACCATAATCCTACTGTATAGTATAAGTTTGGTAGGGCTTCTTACCAAAATCAGGGTATAGCTAGCTTATAGGTAATATAGTTCAAACCGGGCATCATGAATTATACTTAACAATAATGGAATTGGGACTGGTGAAATCTATTAATCATATTTTAAAAAATAAAATAAAATTGAAAAATAATTCCGTTGTTCAATTTTTTAAATAGTATTACATATATAACCGGGAGGGATATGAAAGCCAGGTTAGGCCGTCTTATATGTAGACTATTAGTCGCTCTGGTGGCTCAGAGCGTCGCCCAGGACACAACATCAGAGGTTGTCTATACGTCGTTCCAGCAAAGAGATGATATGATGATCTTATACCTAACTTAAGCCTAACTAACCAAACTCTGGTGACCGTTGATATCATTTCGCTCAAGATTAATCAAGGTACCAGCTGGGAATTGAGCCCGTGACCCCTAGGGTCATAGCCAGGTGCAAAGACCACTACACCACGGAGCTGGTTCGCTGTTAGTTGAAGGGTGCAGATAGCCGCACGTCAATACATTTTTTTGGTTTGAACAAGTTTTTGTAGCTAATATTCCGGCTATAGAACCGTGAGATGGGATATTATCCGCATTTGTTTGCATTAAAACATCAATCTTAGGCTAATTTTAAATCTGGCAACACATAGGTACATTTTTCAATTGTTTATAAAATAACGTTTAACTATACAATCTACCTTTTAATGTTTATATTTATTTGGTAAGGAGTAATAAATGATAAAGTCATATCTTATTGGTTATTATTTTTGATTCCCTTTTCCTTATTTAATATAAGCTTCAGTCTTCTATTACGACGACATGCTTCATTGATGTTACACCATATTCAGTTCTTATTTGTAATAAAGATGATGGATTTTAATCGATACTTTTGGAAAGTTTGAGAATTTTTGAGGTGTTATATATTAGTAATCCCCATTCCAACAATTCTTGATATCCTCCCCATCTCAATTTAAACCTACTCGAACCCCAGTTAAGAAGATTAACACCGTAAATTCATCTAACTCATATTATTTCAATTCCAAAATTTTGACAAAATTAGCAATAATATATCTATCTATATCATCGTATAAATTACTCTCTTTGTGACCTTAGCAACACTATCTAATTTATCAATTATTTAATTTTATTTATTCATATTGGTAACTTTTTACTTGTTGTTGATCATCTCACAAAAAGATTTTTCCATAATATAACTCCTAAAAAATTCACAAACTTTCCGATAGTATGGATTAAATAAATCATTTTTATTACAATTAAGGTATTTATAAGCTTGTTAATTTATAGTGATTATTTATTTAATATTTCATATGTCATATTCTAATTTATCTTAACTATTTCCATTTCTAATGTTTAACTTTTTAAATTTATAATTTTATCAACATATTCCTATACAATAATTTACAATTACATTAGTTTTCCTCAAACGTGAAAATGACGTAACATCACCGAAACATGTCGTCATAAAAGACTAGAGTTTATACAAAATAAGGGGAAGGCAATAAGAAATAAAAACCAAGAAGATATACAATCCACGTTTATCATATAACGGTATATTATAAAGCTAGAAAAAGTTATTATAAGACTCGGTTCTTGGTATTCTCATGACATTAAACTGTTTTGTATGCTTTTTATTTTATAGTTTTAATTCTAGCTTTCACCGCTCTTAGCTATCTATCTGAAGCAAATTTTCCTTTTTTAATTTTAATTAACAAATTATTATTTAAAAAATTAATATTGTAAATGGAAGTTGGCACACAATCGCGGAAATGGACTTATGGGGTAGACATATTTTGCAGTAAGCCATGCGTTAAGTAAAATATGAGGGGGAAAAAAACATTCACTTGTTTTTATAAATATCTGTTTGTAAAGAAACATTTTTTTAAACAACTAATTTGCAATTTAAAATTTTCCCAAAAATTCTTATAACGAAATTCAATAGTAATAATAATAATGATAACTGTATTTAATTTTATTAAACATACATATTAATTATTCCATTTTTATCAATTCGCTAGTGTGTTTTAAAAATGTTCTATTATGTAGTCTATCAATATAGGCCCTATGATAAATTATCAGCATTTACTTGGAAAATGTACTTAAGTACATGCAATCCATCTTTTCCTTCATGTACCCTGAAAGGTAGCAAGCTTACCTTGACGTGTTAGACTATGATCCTAACTACACCATGGTTGAATAATGGTATGCAAGCTCGTTACAGTTCATGGCGAACAAAGGGTACATACATGCATACATACGTACATATACTTCTGGTCATAGCCTTAATAATTTCCCAATAATAGCTCCCCATGAAAGGATAAGGAGTGTCATGATACATAACCATACATTTTCCAACATCTTTGCCGACAAGTTCTTTCAGAACAAAGCCAATCGAGCTAGCGAGACTGTATGGTAGTTCACCATAAGGTACTATTAATTACCGCTAGAGCACACGCAGGTAGTATTTCTATGCACGCGTATCGGTTACAGAAAGTCCCATTGGGTGTGTGAAGTAGGTGAGCGAACGATCCCGAGCGTAGCTGAGACCGTTGGTTACACGACGTCGGCTCGGGGCAGGCATGACGTGGTTTGACCCTAAAGCGATAATTATAATTTCTGTCTTTTGACAGGATTCTAAAGAAATCAACAACCATTCAATATTTATTCTGATGACCTGTTGGAATATTATCATAAAACGATAAATAGCTCCGGCGGCCGGGATTCAATCCTCGGTCCCGGCACAGATTTATCTGATTACCAAACCCTTCCTTCACCTCTGACAAGACATCTTGTGAATGTGGGGAATGCCAGGCCTCCACCGTGGTTCGGATTACACGTTAAACTGTAGGTCCTTCATTTCATCTCACAATCACCCTACCATTACACATTAGCGTAAGTGCGTACAACCCGAATGGGTAGTAAGACGTGGTGCTAATAATAATAATAATAATAAATAGCTGACAGAATATCTAGTTGTCAACGCTTCAGGTAAAATATGAATTGATAACTGTTTAGTATTCATCGATGCTCTTAGTTGAATAATCAATATAGCCTTAAGATAATTTAACTTAGTGAAACAGAATTAATTACAACTAATGACTATGTAGAAATAATAAGTGGTAGGCCTACTAAGTTTAAACATACAGCTATGGTTTTTTTTAATGTATAGTAAAAATTGTACACCAAAAATGGTAGCTTGAATTTGAATTTAATTAGACCTATTTAATAGTGAGTCGAACGTATACATAACTTTGAAAAATAATTAATCTCAATATATTTTAACTAACTTTAGTATCTTTATGATCGTATATCAGGATATCATTAAGATTTACAAAAACATATTTAAAAAAAGGCTCATTTTGAATGGTACAAGCCAACCCAAAATTTAATATTTTTACTAGCTATAATGTTTTGTATTTTAAATCAGAAACTAAGCTAAATTAAATATATGCTTTTAAATAGAAATACAATGCTATGAAAACTAAAATTTAAAACTATCATGGGGTGCGTAGGAATATATTCTGGGGTAACAATTTGGGGAAGGCCTTATTATAATTTTAATATTTACTTTTATATGCAGGGTATAAATTATGTAAGAACTTTATTAACTCTGCACATATTCAAATATACATAATTAAAATAATGAACGTATATTATGTAAACATAATATGTTTTCCTATGTTAATACATTTTAATAAATTAAAACTAAAACATTTGGTATTACGTGGACGCCGCACTAGCTCGACGCATATATAATCTGGGGTGGCTAAAATATATCTTTGAGTGTAGTTTTGCTATTTAACCTGGGTCTGGAGGAGGGTTACAACAACCACCCTTGAGCAAGTCTGAGGGTTACAACAACCACCCTTGAGCAAGTCTGAGGGTTACATCAACCACCCTTGAGCAAGCCTGAGGGTTACAACAACCACCCTTGAGCAAGCCTGAGGGTTACAACAACCACCCTTGAGCAAGCCTGAGGGTTACAACAACCACCCTTGAGCAAGCCTGAGGGTTACAACAACCACCCTTGAGCAAGCCTGAGGGTTACAACAACCACCCTTGAGCAAGCCTGAGGGTTACAACAACCACCCTTGAGCAAGCCTCTGGAAACTAGGACACAATCTATGATAAGTAGCTACACATTTTATGTATAGCTAATGTAAACATATTTAACTAGGATTTTACTTAACTAAGAAAAACATACCTACGGCACGATTTAGAAAGAAAGAAATAAAGATTCGTTTTTTGGCTGTTATAAAAGTTACTAATTTTTTTTCATACACAGTATATTAACGTTTTTTAAAAGTTAATTTCTACCAAAATACTACTAAAGCACTTGACTCACTAAAAACAAGGGCAAGAATTCTAATATTTCGGTGATACAAAGGACTCAAACACAATTATTAAATTATTGTAGGTACAGCTTAGATCTAACTAATGTCTCTTAGATTTGAATTAATTAATCCTAACGGTGACCTGGTGGTCTAGGGGTAAGGTGTCAGACTTCTATGCTGGCGGTCGGGGTTCAATCCTCGGTCCCGGCAAAGATTTATCTGATTACCAAACCCTTCCTTCACCTCTGACAAGACATCTTGTGAATGTGAGGAATGCCAGGCCTCCACCGTGGTTCGGATTCCATGTTAAATTATAGGTCCTCCATTTCATCTCACAGTCACCCTACCATTACACATTAGCGTAAGCTCGTATAACCCGAACGGGTAGTAAGACGCGGTGCTAATAATAATAATAATAATAATAACATATATATGTTTTCAAAAATCATATATATATAGTCATATGAGGTACGATACCACGTTTCACACCAATAAAGAAAGAAGATCACATTTTTTTTTAAATGCTTGTTTATTGAAATACCCACAACATCTTAATTGAAGCGAATCAGAGACATGTTAATATGACCTTGCCAATTCCAAACCAAGTAGTTTACAACCTTTCTAAGTATCAACTCCAGAGTGTGGGACCCTCTCAATGTACACCTAGAGGCGTTGTTTGGCAACGTTGCAATCCAAGCAGTCCACAGTGTCTGGAATGCAGTACAGAGCTCTCGGTGCAAGTTATCGATCTGCTTGGTGGGTGGGTGGTATGTAGAGAGGGTGGACTTGGGTGGGTGTTGGGGAGGGGTGTTCATTCTCTCTTCAGCCGCAGTATGTTTAGCTCAAGTTTCTCATATATGATGATTAAACTTTAGTCTATTCAAGCTAATTTAATTGAATATGATTGTGAATTTAAGAATTCATAGTCCAACACGACACACACAACGATTCAGGTCAATTATATAACTGGCAGACACATTTCTTAAATCATACATTAGACACACAATATTTTAAACTGCTTCGTCCAAGGGTAGAGCTCAGTGCACCCTTATTAGAGACCACAATGATAAATCATATTCGGAAAAAACCGTCCCCACCAAACCCGGATGAGTTTCGAACCCTGACCCGTCCGTGGAAGGAATTTAAGTAAATCACAAGCATGGCGTGTTAGACAAAGTTATGTCGGTGAGGGTGAGAATTGATTGTTAGGATTAATTATTATTATTATTACTATCAGCACCGCGTCTTACTAACCATTCGGGTTATACGCACTCACGCTAATGTGTGATGGTAGGGTGATTGTGAGATGAAATGGAGGGCCTACAACTTAACGTGGAAACCGAACCACGGTGGAGGCCTGGCATTCCCCACATGTCTTGTCAGAGGTGAAGGAAGTGGTTTGGTAATCAGATAAATCTGTGCCGGGAACGAGGATTGAACCCCGGCCGCCAGCACAGAAGTCTGACACCTTACCCCTAGACCACCAGGTCACCTATTTTATATTAACTTACTCAGCAGACATATTATAGTCAGCACACAACATACAAATCAATTTAAATAATTTGAGCTACTACAATATGCCTAATCCTTCGTACCAAGTGCTAGCACCTAAATAATAATAATAATTGAATACCTAGACGAACGCGTGTACAAATAGTAAAATATATCTTCGTTGAAACAAGCAAGATTCGAACCAAGGTCCCATAAATTTGTGATCAAACTTTCTATTCACGAAGTTATGGAATGGCTCACTTGGGTGTTATGAATATTATGGAGCAGCAGTTTTTCAGCTGAAGTCTCGCGATTTGTCATAAATTGTGCTGTGGGAGTTTGGACGAAGATAAAAATGAAGGGATAAAACAAAATTTCAGAAATGAAACTTAAGTATTTTTAAATCCAATATATTCCCGCCTCGGTGTCTTGAGGGTCTAACGCGCTATTCTGACAGTAGATCAGCCTGCCGATGACAGGGAGATCAAGGTTCCAATTTCTGTCGGGCGTACCACGGGTGGTTTTCAAAAAATGGCTTTCCACTCTCCCTCCTTTCAAATGTTGGTACACTTCATATAAATAAATTCTTCCTTACACCATTGGCGTAGTTAGTGCATAAGCGTATAATACGAGTGGGTAGTAAGACGCGGGGATAAAAAAAAATCATATATAAACCTTATTTTAAAAAATAACACTAAAATTAGAATTTGAAGTTTTGAAGTTTTAGATACAATCTTAATACAAGATTTTTTTTAGTGATAGCATTTCTCTTTAAAAAAACTGATGCTGTGTCTCGACATTTCTACAGTAGCTCCATTGCTTCTTTGGTGCTGACTGACAGCTCACAGCTGACTTCTGACAGTCAACATTTAGGTATATACCTAAATATTGACTGTCAGAAGTGACAGCTGCTAAACACATGTTTTTTCGGATCATATGGTTCGGCGTAGGGATACATAATTTTGTCTGTTAACTTTTCAAAGCTTTTAGCTGTCAGCTGTGAGCTGTCATTCAGCACCAAAGAAGCCATGGGGCTACTGTAGTGACCTTTTCAGTATGCCACGAGTTGAAATAGATTGACAATCATTGATATAGTTTTATACATTATAGTTTATTGATATTTTCAACACAAATATATCAAAGTCTTAGTACATTAGAGTAAGGATGAGAAAGATAGTTTAAATCAAATGCACCAGCATTCACCAGGACAAAAGATGAAGAAACATTTGTTGAACACCCTTTGATACACCCAGTTGGGATGAATGGCAGTCTTCACTGGATTTGTGACATTTTTATTGATGACTAGCATTTGCCCACGGCTTCGCTCATAGCTTTGAAACTAAACACATTAACTATATACATATATATTTAGTACCGCGTCTTACTACCCGTTCGGGTTATACGCTTTATGTACTAATTACTCTAATGGATTAGGAATTGGGAAGGTTGAATTAGAGGAAGTGAACCCACATTTGCGTGGAGGGAGAGTGGAAAATCATTTAGGAAAAACCACCCTCAGTTCACCCGACCGAAATTCGAACCTCGATCTCCCCGTCCTCATTAATTATAAACCTTCTTTATTCTCTATCCTGTGGGAATTTAAAAAAATCTGGCCTATTTCCTTGTCTACTTCATAAAGGGAACCTCTGTGCAAAATTTCAGCTTTCTAGGTCCAAGGGTTTGGGCTGGGCGTTGATGAGTCAGTAAGTGAGTCAGGACTTTTCTTTTTATATTTATAGATTTATTTGGATGTTCCATGTCCTACTACCCATACAGCTGATTACGAATAGAATAGAGAGAAGTAAGGTCAAATTTAGATTAAATGTACCCACATTTGTGGTGTGATGAGAAATACTTTAAGACAAACATCTTCGGCTGGGATATGAACCCAGACCTCTTCAGGCGAGTTATACCAGACGAGACGGACACCTTGGTACATGTGCAAAATTATAAAAAAATTTAAATGTGATGGTGCCAGTTTGTATAGGCTTATTAGTGGCTTAAAATATTTAATTTAAGAAAACAGCGTAGGGAGGATTAAGTTTATAATAAAATGTATCAGTGTTCACTTGGAGAGAAACTCAATCTTTTTTTTGGTGAAAAAACAGTAATCATTGCTCCCCAGCCAGTCTTCGAACCCAAACCTACATGGCTAAGAGCAAATGAGGTAACCACTAAACCAGGGGTTTTCAACCTGTGGCACGTGGTAACATTTTTTTACAGCCCACTGGCTCATGAAAAGTATAAAAATTATTTCAATAGGAAAAATGACAAATACAAATAAATATTTTAAATAATCAAATAATAATATTTAGCACCGCGTCTTACTACCCGATCATGTTATACGCTTTAATTACTAATTACTCTAATGGACTAGGAATTGGGAAGGTTGAATAAGAGGAAGTGAAGCCGCATTTGCGTGGAGGGAGAGTGGAAAACCAATTAGGAAAAACCACCCCAGTTCACCTGACCAAGATTTGAACCTCGATCTCCCCGTCCTCAGCAGTCGAGCTCAACACGAAAAGTGCGTTAGCCAACTACGCCACCGAGGCGGGTATCAAATAATAAAATAAATACGTATTTTACGTTATTGTATAAATGATTTTTGATCTTTTCAAGAAAAACAATATTGCTTTTTAGTACAAATGTACGTTGAACCGGTAAATTTGAATTCTAGTAGGCAAGACAAATCGTAATACCACCCGCCATAAAAAAATCTGAAAATAGGAAAAAATCCACAGAGAACATACTTGACGATAAATGTGGCCTAAGCTCAGTGTGGAGTGACATTATCTCGTGGAAGGTGTTTATTTGACCCCGGTCAGGTATTCACCCTGAACGATCTCTCTGATACAGGCATTAGAGTCCAGGGTTTGATTGCAGGTGTGTTCTACCTGATTTAAAAAAAATTGTTTATATTGGCTTAGATGTGAGATTACGGAAACGAGCCTATAACCTAAACCTTACAGTTACGTATATTAAAAATAAGAAATAATAATTGGTATGGAACACCGCACTTACGTTCTCACTTTATTTTTTATAAAAATGAATCAAATTTTCTTTAATAATAAACAAATACATGTTTACTTAACAACAACGCCATATTCTATAGAATGGCCTTAAAGATCTTTTGTCGGTGTAGAATATAAACATAAACATTAAGGACTGGAAATTTCATAGATTTGGGTACCAGTTGAGGGATTTTTTAATACTATTTGGGTAAAAGTTAAGAGTTATTTGATTCTAGTCTCGAAAAACCAATGAAAGAATAGAGTTTATCAGCACTGATAAAAAAAAAATCTTTAAAATTAAATGGTATATAATAATTTTCGAAATTTCAGATACATTTAGGTATAGATTGATGGTTATCCGACTGGAATTTCAAAAAATTTACAGCAGGTTTGTGTTTAACAGTGTTATAAACCTCCAGAATTCGAATTTCAACGCCAGTGAACAAAAATGATGGTTTGGGCCAAAAGGTACGAATGGGGAATTTTCAAGGCCACATATTCAGCCATTTTTAAAATTTTACAGGCTTAGGATTTTTTCACATAATTCCAGAGTCCCTTGAAACTCCATGCCAAATTTCAACTTTTTAACTGACCGGGAATTAGGAACAAATCTCTGGAAATAAAAACAGACATACGACATACACGGAATTTCTTTTAGATTATAGATTGATATTTTATGTGCCCTAAAACTCGCATTGGTCTTACGATTCTGGCCGACCCCCATGTCTGTTTCTCTGTATGTCTGCACTTAAGGCTACAGCTGAAACTATTAAATAGATCTCGTTCAAACTTGATATCCAGAAGTTACATCGTCATGCCTCAAGGGAAAAACGTGATTTTAGTTCTAGTTCTAAAATTAAGGGTAGGTACTAAATAATGAGTCTTGAAAATTCGATTGTTTTATATAGGGGTAGTTCATTTTTCTTTAAAATTCATAGCTGTTTCATATAAATATTCAAAAAACAAATGGGTTTTCTGAAGAAAACTTATTTTGGTTTAGCTTATTAATGACGAAATTTTGAAAATTTGCTTTCAAGCTAGACTATACTACATGAGATAGTATGGAGAATTGTATCGTATAATTATTTAAATTTGTCATTGTCTGGTTCCCTGAACCGTCGGTGGGGTTGGTACATCTACTTACTGAACTTAATGGAACAGACCCTCCCCCTTCTACTCCCTTACCACAAAGTAGAGGTTTTTCATTCGCTCATTGCTGGTGCATTTAAATAAACTCACTCTACTTATTGTGGACTGTATATGTTAGGTGGTTTGTTTCTAATAGCATGTACTGGCACTAAAGCTTGTAGTAAATACAAATTAAAGTATTCAATTCCACAATGGATTGCAATTTAATCAAATATATTATTTAAACTCATTCGTCTGGACATATTTGATTAGACCTAAACAACAAGTTTTGTGTGTGTGTGTGAGAGAGAGAGAGATAAAGTGAAAGAAAGAGAGAGAAAGAATCCACTTCATTATGAGGCGCACAGCGCTTTTCATGTTTTCAAACAAACCTTTCGTCCTGATGACGTATTATATTGGATGCTCTGATACGTACAGTACACTCTCACAAAACACACTGCAAACATTCTAGGCGCGCTGCGAAATTAATTGATTAGAGATAATTTATTTGTTAAATCGAATTGTAAACACACCCGTTTAAAAGAGAGTTGTTGTAAAAAGTAACTAAGTTACCTTAACGAGGCTGACAGTGATTATTTCAAAGCAATACTTTACCAAAGTATATATATCCATTAAATAATAATAATAATAATTATTATTATTATTAGCACCGCGTCTTACTACCCGTTCGGGCTATACGCACTTACGCTAATGTGTAATGGTAGGGTGATTGTGAGATGAAATGGAGGACCTACAGTTTAACGTGGAATCCGAACCACGGTGGAGGCCTGGCATTC
>CABEEJ010007142.1:0-16774 GCA_901482245.1 Timema douglasi | reverse complement strand
TATATATATATATATATATATATATATATATATATATATATATATCCATTAAAGGCACCGCCTAATTGAAATAACGTAAACTTACACTTCAGTGAGAGTGAGTGGCAGTAAAATGTTCTGAAGTTATTCCGTAAAGACGTAACCTATCTGTTTTAAGAAAGGTATTATCTGTGTTTCAAACCAATACACTTTGATCTCGGACCTCCATTATTTCACGTGAAACGTCGTCGAAAAGGATTTAATTTCACCTTTTATTGTTGTTTTAAAAAATATTATAAAACGTGAAAGGTAAGGTTTCTCATACTAAATGGATAAGTTGATAACTATTGTCTCCATTTTGGCGTGAGATGTATTTTAAAAGAACCAAATTCCAAGCGTTAGACCGCTTTTGAGCCGTACCAATCAAGCGGTTGCCAATTGTTGGCGAAAATAGTGCCAAATTATGAGGATAGAAGGTGTCATGTGGTCAGCACAACAATCAACAATCTCACATTTATAGAACTAATCCGCTACCTTTTCACTCAAGTAGCTCCTTATTTGTCCTCACGAGGATGAGTTGACCCCGTTCCAGACTCACGGCTTCACAGAAAATTCTGGGAACACCAAAGACCAAGCCCGGGACCGCTGGATTTGTAGCCAGGAACTCTTACCACTAGACCACAGAGTATTCTCAAAGTTAAAATAAAAACACCTGGATATCAGGAAGTCTGCAACGCATGTTAGTGCTCCAGTAGATGGCTCCCTTAAGTTCAACCTCTTAAGCCTAGTACGCACTAGGAAACATTATTATTATTATTATTATTATTATTATTATTATTATTATTAGCACCACGTCTTACTACCCGTTCGGGCTATACGCACTTACGCTAATGAGTAATGGTAGGGTGATTGTGAAATGAAATGGANGTAATGGTAGGGTGATTGTGAGATGAAATGGAGGACCTACAGTTTAACGTGGAATCCGAACCACGGTGGAGGCCTGGCATTCCCCACATTCACACGATGTCTTGTCAGAGGTGAAGGAAGGGTTTGGCAATCAGATAAATCTGTGCCGGGACCGAGGATTGAACCCCGGCCGCCAGCACAGAAGTCTGACACCTTACCCCTAGACCGCCAGGTCACCTACGTAGGAAACATTGTTTGCCAACATGTTGCCCTTGTTTTAGAAACAGTTGGCCAACTGTTCTCAACTGTTGCCCAACCTTTGACCAACTGTTTCCCAACTGTTATCCATCTGTTGGCCAACAGTTGGGCAACATTTTTTCATGTTACCTTTGTGTTTACCAGCGGTGAAAACATGTTTCCCGTGATCCATTTCAAAAGGGTTACAAGAAACAGTGTTGGTCAACATTTCCGACAACAAGCAACGTGAACTAGGAGGTGAGATTGCTGATCTAGATCGTGTGTCTCTTTGCATTATCCTGGGACCAAACATTTGTAAAATAACTTCAAAATATATAGGAGACATACGAGTGAAGTTCCTAAAACCATTTCCGTCTTTGTTCTTCAGTTCTGTCAGAAGATTATTTGCATAGTATGAACCATTTTGAAGCACTTTACAAACCCACCACATTTTTTTTTCTTTTTTGTCTTCTTGAACGGATCATAACTACATACAAAGCACAAGACATAGCAGCACCTCCTCGACATACATCTTTCACTCAACTGAACTCTGAATGGGAAACAAATGTTTCATCATAATAGTCTGGACGAGAAACAGTGTTTCTTTAATGTTTGCCAACAATCTGTTTCCCATATTGGCCAACAGTTGAGAAACAGTTGGGCAACAGTTGGCCAACAATGCTTTCAAGTGCGTACTAAGCTTTAAAATCCACGCCAATGTAGGTACGAGGGAAATAGCGTCAGTTTAGTCTTCTTTTGTTTACCGGCGATGAGGAGGTTTAGATTCGAATCCCAGCCAGATGCTCTGAGGTTGTTTTTTCCTCAATGATGAGTCGCTCGCCTTCCACGTAAATTGTGTTACATTTCCTCTATTTTTCTCTTTTCTACTCCATAAGTCTAAAATTTTGGAGCGCTTGATTGGGTAATAAAACTAAATATACCAAATTCCTCACGTTAATGAGTCTCAATTATTATTATTATTATTATTATTAGTAGTAGTAGTAGTAGTAGTAGTACCGCGTCTTACTACCCGTTCGGGTTGTACGCACGATGAGTCTTTATTAACTTTCTCTTTAAATGAAATGTAAAGTATTATGATTTAGATGAATCATCTCCCATCCCAAAGGAAAAAGCGATACAACCTTCGAATTAAGAATGAAAATAAATTTAGTCAATATCTGATTTTTTTTAAAAATTGGTTAAAAGTTTAATCTAAAGCTTATCTTTTCAATTTTAAATTTAGCCTTATTTATTTTAATGTATCATACTAATGTCCAGGAAGAAATTTTGTTTATTTTCTTTATTTCGATGAAAATGCTTAAATTAATATATATATATGTATATATATAGACTTTCATTTATTTGCCTACAGTTTGTTTTGTTTTCCTGCAGAGTTTATTTGTCTAGGTGTTTTACCAAGTAAACATAGCCGTAAATAAAGTTCCCATGTAAATATAGCCGTAAATAGAGTTCCAATCTAAGCATAGCCGTAAATAAGGTACCAATGTAAACATAACCATGAATAAGGTTCCAATGTAAACACAACCGTGAATAAGGTTCTAATGTAAACACAACCGTGAATAAGGTTCTAATGTAAACATAACCGTAAATAGAGTTCCAATCTAAGCATAGCCGTAAATAAGGTTCTAATGTAAACATAACCGTGAATAAGTTTCCAATATAAACATAGATGTAAAGAATGTTCCGATGTAAACATATGTTATTTGATTATGAAGAAAGAGAGAGATCGAGGGAACAATATTGATATTTTACTATTCTACCATTTTAGCTGTAGTGAAGCAGACCACCACTAGTTAAACATTAACAGTAACTAATATTTTAGTCATCGAATCATAATATATAGTATAAATAATATACAATTAAAAACACATTAAAATAATGCTATAAAATGAGGAAATTAATTATCTCTTCAAACTATAGTTGGTTTTTATTTTTTTGTTTAATATTGCATTTATTATTTTGTTTCACTTTGTTTACGTTTAATACGGGACGGAATTTACACCGCATGATGCTGATAACAGGATGGAATTTACAGTGCCTAATGCAAATGGTGAGACGGAATTTACACAGGAAATCAGAATCATAAAATCCTTGTGACTGAATTTAGTTATGTCAACCCAATTATTCTAAGGTTGATTTACTTTTAAAACAATCTAATAACCATGTCAAAATGTAATTAAAGATGGTGTCACTTTGTTTTATTAGGAAATTCAACCTCTATTTTCTTATCAGCCATTTTATATATTCACATGACTAGAACGGTACCTACACTAATATTACAATTTACATACCGAATTCAAGCGCCTAGATATCTATGAATTTACCATCGGGATGTACCCGTTTATCCTCGTAAGTACCATCAAGGGTCGATAATCCTATAAATTTAGTATTTTTACACATACAATAATGAATGCAATTGAACAACTATGTATATTATCGAAGCAAATATCAGCTCTTAATAGCTCTCATTTCATGCATAGGTATTTGATACATTTTTGCATCCTCATGTTGATTGACTCACGTGTGATCTCCACTCCTGTAGATAATGCAGTTTTCACAATTTGTAATATCGGCAGTTTGACACTGATGATAGCATTAATTGCTTAACCCTTGAATTTTGTATAGAACGATTGGTCAGCGTCCAGAACATTGAATATTTATAACTCTCCGTGTTGGTTTGACACAGCGATATATTATATATTTCAGGGAGAATGTACTGAAACTAGGTAAATATACACATTCATATTTAAATGCTGACGAAGATTCAGAGCTTCATCAACTACAAAAGGACGTTTAAAAATAATACTATCTTCTTGTAGTTATGCAACACATACATTTTTTATTTATTGCTAATACTATTTCTCACTTTGGAGGCCACATGGGCTAAGGTGTCACACTATAAATATATTGACTGTAGATAACGGGGACACCAGGGTTCAATCCCGGTTGGGTGTACAGAGGATGGTTTTGCCTAAATGGGTATCCATTCTCCTTCAACGGAAATGCGAGTACACATCTTCTAAACTCAATCTTCCTCATTCCTACAACACTATCTTAACTAGTACATTTGTGTACAACCCGAATGGGTAGTAAGACGAGATGCTGAAAACATAATCCAACAGAACCTCGTTAATCTAAAAAAACTTGGACCTAAGCTTGTTCGGATTAGAGAAAATTCAGATATTAAACGGGNTATAAAATGTACATACTGTAACGTCTCTATCCTACTTCTGACAAAACGGAGTAAGGTCACTGGTTTTATCTGGGTGCCCGGTAGCCAACCCTACTACAGCAATACCGGGAACTGTAGGGACTTGCATGGTTAGGATGGACCCCGAGTGGTAGGGGTTGGGATGGATGGTTCGTGGGGGGTGAGACTGGCGAGTTAGTCCAATAAGATATATTTATCAATCTAGTCAGATGCTCCCTCCAGTGGGGTGGACCCCCAGATCACATTTTATATCGTCCTTAAGTCAGACGTGCTAGATACCGCCACAAATGTACTCAGCATGGCTTCCAACATTCAACAATCATGTGTTATTCTCACACACAAAACTTGCTGATCTCGAGTTTCACCAACCAGGAAGGTCCATCGGTCGCACCGCGCTCGCTCGTCAACAGGATGCAAGCTATATGAGCTATATGCTACTCTCAACAGGATGGCAACCCAATACTCTTTACTTCCAAGGAAATGTACAAGCGTGGGTTAACCTCCTACCAGAATAAACCTTAAAATAATTATGCTCTTACATTACATTTAACTAATGTATAACACCTAACAGGTAATGTAGTTTTACATTTAAATTATTGTAATTATTTTCCCTTACAGGAAAACCCATTGAGTTGGCTACAACATGTAAATATTAAGACGTATTTATTATCATCGTTTCTTACATTTATCTTTTAAATTCAAGATTGTTATCAATACAATCTATTTCATTTGTCTGGGTTTGTGTTTTTGTCGCGCCTGTTTTCCAGAAATTATGTTCATATTATCCGGAATTTCGGTCTAACGAGGTTTGACTGTATTTTGTAACTACCCAACACAGTGGCCAGAGAGAAATATTTTGAATACAGGTTGAGCTTGTTCTTGAAAACAATATTGTAACGTAATCTGTAACGTAGCAGTGAAACTACTCGAGTCTTTACCAAGCCGGTCCCTGAAGGTTCTCCTATTGTTCGTTTGATGCGCTCATAGAGCTTTATTAAGGCACGTTCCTGTGATCATATTTAATCAGAGTGAAAAGAGATTTTTCCGGGGTAATGTGTGGTCGCTATGGTTACCTGACCAATTGTTTTGATAGAAATAGTTTTTCGAAGATGTTTGGTAAGTTTCTATTTTGAAAGAAGGGGGACATAAATCGAGAAAACGTCATCAAATAAAACAATACAAAACTTTAAATTATTTTTCACTGTACTATACATTTTGATATGAGCATCTAACGTATAGGCCTACTTACAAAACATTATATCGGTAAAAATACACACCCACATCGGTGATCACGTGGGTTAAATGTCAGGCACATCTAGTCTGGTTTGTCGGGAGGTGGAGGTAGGGGATCTGATCCCAGCTCTATGTACTAAGGGTGATTTTCCCTCTATTTTTAGATGAAAATGAATGTACATTTTATATACATTTTAACTTACTCATCCTTTTCGATTAGAGCAATTAAAATGCATATGGTCAAAATGAGTAACTTACCACGGTAGAAATAAATGTTACGGAATTCTGCACGGACTTTCTCGCTCTATTGTTTGAAAATGGAGATATTTACTCAAAACTCGTAGTATTTGTGAAACGAAAAAATATAAACTAGCAAAGTCAAGCATAAATTGCACTATATTTATGTAAAACATTTTTGATTTCTGATTTTAAATTTTATAATTTTATTTTTAAAGAATTAATGTCCTCATTTGTATGTTTGGACCGATAAAAAAAGATCAATATTGGGTCCACAAGGGTCAACCCTTCAAGTTAAATTTCGACATCTGGTTAAAATTGTCTACATTTTATTAAGTGTTGCACATCTTCATGTCATCGCATTGATATTAAATTTCTCATTTATAAATTTTGAACTAAAAAAAAAGTAGGGGTAAGGTGTCAGACTTCTGTGCTGGCGGCCGGGGTTCAATCCTCGTTCCCGGTAAAGATTTATCTGTTTACCAAACCCTTCCTTCACCTCTGATAAGACATCTTGTGAATGTGGGGAATGCCAGGCCTCCACCGTGGTTCGGATTCCACGTTAAACTGTAGGTCCTTCATTTCATCTCACAATCACCCTACCATTACACATTAGCGTAAGTGCGTATAACCCGAACGGGTAGTAAGACGCGGTGCTAATAATAATAATAATAACTAAAAAAAGTAAATATTGAATATTGAGTCTAAAATGGAGATAGATCATTGTAGTGCAAACATTTCTCCTTAGAAGTTTAAGGAAAAAATAACATAACATTTTTGAGAGACTTACTTATATTTAATTACTCTCTAGGTTACCTGGCGGTCTAGGGGTAAGGTGTCAAACTTCTGTGCTGGCGGCCGGGGTTCAATCCTCGGTCCGGGCGCAGATTTATCTGATTACCAAACCCTTCCTCCCCCTCTGACAAGACATCTTGTGAATATGGGGAGTGCCAGGCCTCAACCGTGGTTCGGATTCCACGTTAAACTGTAGGTCCTCCATTTCATCTCACAATCACCGTACCATTACACATTAGCGTAAGTGCGTATAACCCGAACAGGTAGTAAGACGCGGTGCTAATAATAATAATAATAATAATTACTCTCTGTCATTGAAGAATTATCATGTTTAAGCTTAAGTAGTTTCTCCTTACAACTAACGCTCACAAAATTGTATTAATATATTTGCCAATATCTCAGAAACTGTTGGTTTATAAAAATTATATTTCGTGTAAAAGTTTTATTATTTTTAACAGTACTACAATTTTGCAATGATAAGTTTTTTAGTATCTCAAATAGTTGCGGAGATACAGAAATTTCAGTTTCTTTAAGGTACTCTAAATTTTTTTTCGTGGGATAATGAAAATAGCCAGTTTATTTATAATCTTAATCAACGCCTATATACGAATTTAAATCAAAATCGTTAGAGCCGATTTTGAGACAATCGACTTTTTCTCTTTTTCTCTTCAGTAAACTACCCTTAATTTTAGGGTTAGATATCCAATTCCAAAAACCCTTGGGGCAACCCTATGAAAGTGCTAGATACCAAGTCTTAGCCCGATTGGTAAAATAGTTTAGGCTCACGCTGGAGGTACAAACAGACAGACGTAAATTCAAAAAACACTTTTTAGGATTCGGGGGCTCATGAAACGTCGATATTCATCAAAATCTCAAGTTTTTTTTGACGATCACAATACTTTCTCTACCTGTAAGATAACAGAAGTAAAAACATATATTTTACTACTTGGTTTACAAATAACTAACTTTGTCTGAGGCAAGGAGAACAAAACTATACATCCGACCCAGTGTCTAGGCATTCATTAGTTTAATACCAGGGTCAGACCCTTTACAAATAGTCCAATATCTTTGTCGGCACCTACCGGCATCGAACCAAAGTCCCCCCTTAGCTGGAAGATAATCATTCTAACCCTGAGGAACTACTTTCAGTGGGCAAAATAATTAATTAGGAATTTTTTACATCTATAATAATAAAAGGAAGTGTTTGTGTGTGTGCGTTTGTTTGTGTGCGATGCCCAGAAAATCTACGGCACGCAGAGATTTGAAATTTTTGAAGGGGTTACGGGCAACGCCGTGTGGGATTGATAGTTAGAAATAAAAGCTATTCAAATGTAAATGTTTTAATTATAAAATAAAGATAAATAGTAAAGAAAATTGTCATTGTCGAATTTTCCAGAGCTGTAGCCATATTTGCTGTGTGTGTTTTTGTGTGTGGTAGGGAAAAGAGAGTATCGGGTATCTATTTGGTATATTATAATTTTTTTTTGGAAAATCCAAATTTAGTTTATGTTTGTGTGTAGTAGGGAAAATAGGGTAGGAAGTTTATGTTTGGCATGATAATTTTTTTTTTTCTAAATAAATGTATTTTCTCCATAAATCTACTTAAATAAGAGTTGTCTAGTAAAACGGAGATTCCTTCTGGAAAACCTGGGAAATATTGAGAATTTCACATTAATAAAAATGTCAACATTGATTACAGTATTTGTTAAATATTTTCTCCTCATACAGAGAAAATATAGCGGGAAATTTAGTACTACATGCTTTTTGTTACAGTGTGAATATGCGAAGAAGAAACTTTGAGGAAATGCACTTTTTTACGATCTACATTTATGTTATTTTACTATATTATTAGTAATATTTACGTATTGTAACTGTATGAAACCCACATCTGTGGCCGTATGGTCTAAGGTGGTACTTATTCAATAGACTAGACTATCGATGACGAGGAGATAGTAGTTCTATCCTTTTCTGGTATACTGAGAGTGGTTTTTCATAAATTGCTTGCCACTCTCTCTCCCCGCAAATGTGAGTACACTTCCTATAATATCAACCTTCCTCATACTTAACACATTAGCGTATAGCCAGAATGAGTGGTAAGACGTGGTGCTATAATTTAACTTTCAAAAAGTATCTTCGTATTTAAATCAGACAATAAATAGATCGTTTAAAAAGTGAACGTTCAATACCTACATATTTATTTATAAAGAAGGTACTAAATAATAATTAAGTTTTATTCTAAGACATCATACGACAGCTTTGATATCCGTTGAGGTAAGGGTATTAGGTTCGATTCTTGTTCTGGTAAAAATATTTCACATTGGAAAAATTGGATGTTCCCCTATTCACATGGATGAACTTATGGGCGATTGAATGGGTGTTATGTCTTTTATAGACTAGAGTAAGTTGTTATAGTGTGTTGGCATTGTCAGGTGGTTCAAAAAGCGCACATTTAAATACCCTTAGTAATAATAACTTTCTCAAAACGCCGTTTAACACCTTGATTCAGCGAGTCTGTTTATTTATACCTTAGCTAGACCAGAATAGTAGACATAATAATATGACATCCAGTTGTATTTCTGTGTGTGTTTAAAATGTGGCATCCTCATATGGCTCAGTCTGCCACATCGATTCATAAATTCAGTCCACAGAGAGAGTAAAAAGTTTTCATTATTCCAGTGACGTCACACACAGGCCAGGCTTTAGGACGTGTCATGCGGGTAGCCTAGCCTTCAACTCCGGCCCCTGTACGCGCGTCGAATAATTGAACAGCTTAGGACTATAACCGTTCAAATGCATGAGTATTTTTTTACTATAAGATATTATTTTTTCTTTATTAACTGCTATGGCCGTAAACTACTTGAAACTACTACGTCTAAGGGACCAGGATAAAGAGGATACACACCAATATTCTCCCAAATACAGGATTTAAGATAGTATTATGAAGAATATTTTTTTATTATTATTATTATTATTATTATTATTATTATTATTATTATTATTATTATTTAGCACCACGTCTTACTAACCGTTCGGGTTATACGCTTTAAGTACTAATTACTCTAATGGATTAGGAATTGGGAAAGATGAATTAGAGGAAGTGAACCCGCATTTGCGTGGAGGGGGAGTGGAAAACCATTTAGGAAACCTCCCCCCAGTTCACCCGACCGAGATTCGAACCTCGATCCCCCCGTCCTCAGCGGTTGAGCTCAACATGACTAGCGCGTTAGCCAACTACGCCACCGAGGCGGGTATTTTGAAGAATAAAATAACTCATTGCAATTCACACTAGTATGAACGCAGAATAAACGTTAAGATCATCTAGATAGTTTGGTTTACCGATGATGGGGAGGTCGGCGTTCAAATACCGGCTGGATGTACTGAGGTTGGTATTCCCTAAATGGTTTATCCCTCTTCTTCGACGCATATGTGAGTGAACTACATCTCCTCTTGAATTATATTTTCCCCATCTCTACCTCATAAGACCCAATACATCTGTGTAGCCCAGACGCGGTGCGAAATAAACAAACTTTGTAGTATAAAAACTTGTGGTGATTTCTTAAGTGTACAAGTCCATGCTGTATATTTCGTGATGTCACAAATCAACAAAATAGTCGGCTGAACGACTCTGACGAACGCTTACGTTGCAAGTAAAATGGATTACAGTAATTTATATTTTTAAAATTTATTATTATTATTATTATTATTAGCACCGCATCTTACTAACCGTTCGGGTTGTACGCACTTACGCTAATGTGTAATGGTAGGGTGATTGTGAGATGAAATGGAGGACCTACAGTTTAACGTGGAATCCGAACCACGGTGGAGGCCTGGCATTCCCCACATTCACAAGATGTATTGCCAGAGGTGAAGGAAGGGTTTGGTAATCAGATAAATCTGTGCCGGGACCGAGGATCGAACCCCGGCCGCCAGCACAGAAGTCAGACACCTTACCCCTAGACCGCCAGGCCACCTTTTAATTAATAATTTGTGAGTCAATGACAATAAATATTTAAGAAAAGGATCATTTTAATTTCAATTAAATGTGATATATTATTATATATGTTATAGGAATAGGGGTAGTCTATACTCACAGAGCTCGTTCTTTCCCCCTTTGGCAAAGTGACTACCTCGAAGGAAGAATCGTTATCCAAAACTAACCCTTTCTGCTGTGTGTGATCGGATAGACTTATTTGTGTATAACTACACAATTTATACAGATACCAATGGTGATAAATACACGGTGTTGTACCATACTTTTAAGAGCCCATATCATACTTCGGATAGCACCTATCTTAGGTAAGTAATAATAATAATAATATTTAGCATCCGCGTCTTACTACCCGTTCGGGTTATACGCTTTAAGTACTAATTACACTAATGGATTAGGAATTGGGAAGGTTTAATCAGAGGAATTGAACCCGCATTTGCGTGGAGGGAGAGTGGAAAACCATTTAGGAAAAACCGCCCCCAGTTCACCCGACCGAGATTCGGACCTCGATCTCCCCGTCCTCAGCAGTAGAGCTCAACACGACAAGAGCGTTAGCCAACTACGCCACCGAGGTGGGTGTAAGTAATATAACATCGCAAGTATGGGCTACACCAGAGGTACCCAAACTTTTTGTACCTTAGGGACCATTCAAAACTACGGCCGTGAGGTGGGCACCAATTACTTTTTAAACTAAATTTATAGCCGAACATAATTCATAATACAAATAAAACACAGATACATACATATTATTTAAAAAAAATTATGAGTTTAAATTTTATAAAAAAAATCGCATATAAAATAACACAAATCGTACAGACGCAAAGTTAGTCCAAAACCAGTTTAAACAATTGAAACCACTGTCACCAAAACAAAAGTCAATGTCAATAAATAAAAAAGAAACTGCTTTATTTACGATTTTAACAAGGCTAAAATAAATACACAAGAAAATAATTTAACTACAGTAGCCCTACAACTTCTTTGGTGCTGAGTGACAGCTGACGGCTTTGAAAAGTTACCAGACCAAATTATGTATCCCTACGCCGAACCATATGATCTGCAAAAACATGTGTTTAGCAGCTGTCATTACTGACAGTCAAAATGTAAGTATATACCTAAATGTTGACTGTCAGAAGTCAGCTGTGAGCTGTCAGTCAGCACCAAAGAACCCATGTGGCTACTGTACTTACCAATATTTTGACGCTTAGGTACATCTTTAAAATAAATGTTTATTTTGTGTTTATTCAGGCAACAAATCTGGGTAGACCCATGTCAAGATATTTACAAAGCAAATATAAGGTATTAGCATGGTATTAGTGAGTATAATGATAGTTCCTAGTAATAAAATAGGCCTACAATTTGAAAATGAGCCGGCAAAGGAAGAGGAATGAGAGGGAGGGATTGGAAAGAGAGGGGGGGCTTTCAATCACCAACTTCTTGAGGACAGCTACCTGGAGATAAGCACAAACTTCATTTTTGTCGGAAAACTGACATTTTAATATTATTAGTCAAGAACTTTTCAGCTATGGTCAAAAAGTGGCGGGCAGATGCAAAAGACTTGGCGGGCGCCATGGCACCCGTGGGCATAGGGTTAGGGACCCCTGGGCTACATCAATCATAGCCCAGTAATGGAAAGAATATCCAGTACTAACGTACCGTTATAAAAAATCTAAACCACTTTTAAACTTATGATCAAGATCCTTGAATCTATGTCGCCGCACTTAATTATGTGTCCATTTGGGGGGGCTGGGGCACTGCTTCATTCTTACCCCCCGTGTCTCTCTGTCTTACGTAAGCATTGTTCTGACCTCCCCCTACCCCCTTGTCAACAAAAATATGCAAAGTTTGAAACCCACTACACCCTTAAGGTGCTTACGTAATATTTGAGCACCCCTTATGATATATTTTCAAATATTCTTCTTATTGCGTTCGGAATTTTTTTAAGTGGGCTGTCCATGTTAAGTTAGTTTGTAAGCCAAGAGTTGTGCTTAGAGATAAAATAATACTTTAACGTAAAGGTAAGCGTATCAAGAAACGACGTTGAGACTCTTATTACTACCGATAAGGCACATGGACATTTTTTACACCAGTTGGTTCACTAATTTGATACGGGAGGGCGGAAGGAAGGAGGCAGGGGGTGCGAGCAAAAATGAGTGGGTGGAGGTGTGGTGGATGTGGGAGCCTCATAAATTCACAATGGTGAATAATGAGGGGGGGATTTAAGAGAAACATATTTCACCTGTGGTCACGGCACGCACGACTAGATCAGTTGACATTAAAGTCGTGTCCGACAACAGGCCCTTCTTTTATTTCTGACCGCCGCACTGTCGGCTGGACTGCAGAGTAGCTCTAGGATCCACTGTAGAGAAACAGAGCAAATATTATTATTATTATTATGCACCGCGTCTTACTACCCGTTCGGGTTATACGCACTTACGCTAATGTGTAATAGTAGGGTGATTGTGAGATGAAATGGAGGACCTGCAGCTTAACGTGGAATCCGAACCACGGCGGAGGCCTGACATTCCTCACATTTACAAGATGTCTTGTCAGAGGTGAAGGAAGGGTTTGGTAATCAGAAAAATATGTGCCGGGACCGAGGATTGAACCCCGGACCCCCAGCACCGAAGTCCGACACCTTACCCCTAGACCGCCAGGTCACCTACAAAGAGCAATTCATAGATAAATGTATACGGAAATAGATGCTGATATATGTTTAGTTACAGCTGTCCCCGAATTAAGTGTGTTTTGTGACGGCTACAACGAGGACATTCTAGGTTACAGTGACCGTCGTGCTAATTTCATCTATTATTATTATTATTATTATTATTATTAGCACCGCGTCTTACTACCTGATCGGGCTATACGCACTTACGCTAATGTGTAATAGTAGGGTGATTGTGAGATGAAATGGAGGACCTACAGCTTAACGTGGAATCCGAACCACGGTGGAGGCCTGGTAATTTTATCTCATCGTTTATAAACTTTGTGTTTGGTTATAGTCTTGATCTGCATCTTACCTTATTTTTGTTAAGCACGGCGTTTTACTACCATCAGGTATATACTAATTACACTAATGTGATATGGAAAATGAAGGTTAAATTTAGAGGAAGTGTTTTAGTATTGGTGTGGAGGGAGAGTGAAAAACCATGTAGAGAAAACCATCCTCAGTGCACCCGACTGGGATTGAGCCACGATCTCCCCGCCCTCTGCAGTCTAGTCTATTGCGAGAATGACGCCATAATAGACCCCGTGATCACCGAAGGGGGTTGCATCTTATTAATTGTCCGAGTTATTTGCGTGCTATTACTAATCTGGTATTGTTAAGAACATTCTAGACTCTAGAGGAGGAGTATTAAGGCCCGCCTGATGTCCCAATAGGTCACCAGATAGCCCTCGGGAGCTATTTCCTGTGGATTGACCTCCATTACACGACCTAGTGATGGGGTATTTATCTCCCCCCCTTACCCACCCTACTCGTTTCTACATCCAGGGAGCAAAGTATATTTGGTAACACGTCCCAGCTCACACCCCAATGGGTCAGGGATCCTACCCCCAGCCAATTATCCAGCCTTGATATTTGGGCTCAGAGACAGACCACTCCTCAATGGGCCAGGGTTCATACACCAAACACACTAGACAGACTGCACTGAGTAGCACGTATTTTTTTTTCGATTTTCCTGCTACGTAGGCCAGATCACTAATGAGTGAATAAAGCTAACACAGCGCTGGGATAAAATAAAAAGGTACATCTTACCGCTGGATGCAGAACTATTTTATTATCACGCCACTGCAGTTAACATAAAACTGGGTATTTTTTAGCACTGCGTCTTACTACCCGTTAGGGTTATACACATATGTTCTAATTATTAATTACACTAATGCGTTAGGGATTAGGATGATTGAATTTAAAAGAAGTGTACCCACATTTGCATGGAGGGAGTTTGGAAAACAATCGAGGAAAAACACTCTCAGTTCGCCCGACTTAATTTGAACCATGATCTCTCGTCTTCGGCAGTCTAGTTGAATACTAAATAAATGCTTTAGACCATGCGGACATTCAAGGTAGTAACTGAGTTGTTAATAGGCTTAACCGACCAATGATTCCATTTGACCATCACGGTAGTAAGCATGTCCTATGAGTACAACATATCAATTTCCATTAGTCATGAGCACAACATATATATTTGTTTTTAGGGTGGTATTAAGGACTAGATAGTAGGCCCAGAATCCGGTGGAGAGTACCCGGGTCCCTTTGTCGTTGAACATTTGTCGTGGACTGAGCTAGGTAAATATTCTGTCAGTCCCGTCTCTCCCCCTCTTTCCTTCCCCCACCCCAATAATGATGTATTTATTAGCGCTTGCAAGGCGTAGCAGCAAATGACAAATTGAAACAACTGAATAATGTCGTGGACGTTGTAACGACGTCCAAGCTGAGTGATCTCGTGGTTGAACAAAAGTACACAGTAGATGAATTAAAAGCGGTTCAAACTAGATATGACAGACATCTTAGTGCATATTTAAATGGGGAGTTTTGGGGGATTTTACCTTGTCGTTTTGGAACCTTAACGGTCCAAGACGTGCGAGAGCCAAATATGGAAACACATTTATTGACCTGTGGAGGTGTAAAACTCTGCACCCCACAATCGTGAATTTTTAATGCGTATAGCGGTTGGAAAGGAAGAAACAGCTATCAACAGCAGCAGCATAACAACCAACAGTAACAAGGAAGTTCAGTGACCAGGTTTATGATTGAGGTTCGGTGGTGTAAGGCCTTTCATTCTCTGAACGTCAAAATGCTTAGAACATACTAGCGTTCGTAACGTTTGTGCCTCATATGTATGCGGAACGTGCCTATATGACCACCGAATGTCTTCAAGGCATGGTTTTGGTCTATAGATATATAATTTACAAAGTAGCTATCCACGTTGGAGGTGCACCACAGGAGTAAAGCTATATTGAATTCTGCGACTCTACTTACCACACAATAAGAGCGATGGAAGTCGAGGGGATCGAAGAGTCGTACCTGTATGGCATGCCATGTGCTGTGTACAACACCCACAAAAGGAACATTGTGGTTGTGATGTCGGGGCTATGTACAGACTATTAACAGCCAACCTTCTGGACTCCGCAAGCCACCAACGTGACCCCCAGCGTCGCTTGCGCCCCCACCACCAGAGTCACTCTCTTCGGACGAGGGGGTCCCCCCAAATAGAAGGACTGAAGAACCCAGAAAGCTCAAGGCTTTGATACCACATATATTTTATACAAATGTTTAACTTAAAGGTGAAACAATACGTAACTACATTATTAGTTTGGACAGTTTTGTTCTTGTCTAAAGTCAGCCTATTATTTGTATTATAAAAAATTTAATTCCAAGTCACAATTTATGACATATATTGGTGGACAACGTGTGAAGTTTAAGAACACCTAGGTGTGGGCACTAATTGGTGTAGACTCTTGCGGTCACAGTGTCTTAATATTATTACTGATTGTCGGTTGCACAACCTGAATGGCTTGAATATTGTAACGTGGGGCGTGCGTGACCTTGGAGGGTCACAGGTAGTTCACACGTGAACGTGTGAACCACGAGTTCTTTTTAGAGATATTGGGGTATGTTGCTGACCAAACACGAATGAAAATGCCCACGGAATATTTAAGGTTTTGATTATTAAAATTACCTTATACATACACATACTGATTAACTATGTATCTAAATTAAGTATAAATAAACAAGTCATTAAGTAAAATAAAAAGAGTCTTAATTAAGTCTGTAAATTAATAAACTAATAGAACACATAGAAATATAAGTAAATTGAATAAACAAATTAACAACTATAAAACACCTGATAACTATTCAAATATTTAAAAACAGTCACAAAAATGTTCATTAACACAGTGTCCACAATAACAACAAATGTCACATGTCTCACACACGATACAGGGTGGTGTCCCGCTATACACAAACGCTGGACTCGCTGACCTGCTCGCTGGTCACTCTGGCTCACACACTTGACACGCTGGTCCTCGCACTGGGGACTCCCGGACTCATTAGTTGAGAACCAAGAACTTAATACCCACGGCTATCGCTGAGCGTGTATATATAGGGGTGGTGCCAGCTAAGGGTCTGGAATCCTCCACTTCTAGAATTAAAAGGCCAGAATAAAAAG
>CABEEJ010007141.1:19872-33339 GCA_901482245.1 Timema douglasi | reverse complement strand
ATATAGACATCACATCTTTTATCAGGGAATTAATCTGCGGTGAATCAATTCACACCCAAAGTAGGGTGATTGATCACATATTATTACAATTGACGCCCAAAGAGCGGCGCATTTATTCCGTATCGTTACAATCTAAATATTAGAAGTATAAAGCACAATCATGAGGATTTATTATGTTTTCTCTCTTATATTAAACTAACTATTGATTTATAATATTAACACGAGTGTGGATATACAGGGATGAGACATTATTGCCTACAATTCAAAATTCCAAATTACAAGGCCAATTTTGCCTGTAGAGACAATAAATGATGTGGGGGAGTTTGTGGTTTTGTTAGAAGAAATTAATGGTTTCAAACATGTACTTTTGACATTTTTAGTAAAGGGTCATTTTTGGCTCCAGACCAGAGATAGAACCGAATTCTGTGAAATTCATCAATCTGTAAGAGATGAACAATGGGGTTGAAAAGTTTTCAAAATTCACTGACCTTGCATTTTTTGAACTAGTGGACAGAGGCCCTTGAAATTTAAAATGAATGTTTCTGTATAGAAATGGGGGAGATATTCTTAGGCTTTCAAATTTAATCATTTAAAGGGGTGTAAAGGGGGAAAAAGGGGCAGTAAATTCTATGTCTTCAATTCAAGATGAAATTTGATATATTATGGAGGGTTATCAGGTCACAGAATACTAATATGAAATTAATTGATGTACGGCATCCACACGATTGTTCCCGAGGTGCGTTGGTAAAAATGTGTGTTCAAGACTAACAAAACTAATATAAATAAATACTTTCCAGGGTGATAGAAGATTGAAATTTTTCAGACAACCAATGAGATCACTCCAAATAATTATAAAAGTATGAACAGTTTTGTTTAACAAGTGCGACCCTGGGACATATGGAAGGGGATATAAACATAATAAAAACCTTTTATGCGTGCTAGAAAACTTAAATATGACAGTCGCTTAAGACAACTCCAAATAACCAAATAAGTCTGAACATTTTAAATTTCAAAATGAGGCTACAGGAAATAGGGATGGGGTGGAGGGGAGGGAGGGTTGTAAAAGTAGGAGGTAGAAAATGTTGATTTTTCAGGAATGTAGAGGGATAACTTCAAATAACAACAAATACATTTTAAATATTAGTTATTTCTAAGGAGGCGGGTGATATAGGGGGTCTCAAATTTTAAAAAAGATAAAAGACTTAAAGTGTTAGATGATTGGCATAAGTCAGGCAGGTTTAAAGACCAACTTAAACATTATCAAGGCCTTAATTATTAATTTCAAAATGAAAGCTTGGAAAATGGGGAGTGAAGGTCTCCTCAAAATATTTACAAATCTATATAAATACAATTTTTGCAGAGATATAAGCTTGAAATGTTGCCATGTAATTTAATAATATAACACGTTTGAGTCATTAGACAGTGATACATTGTTCACGTTAATTCATTTAAAAAAAATCTCATCTAATAACGCTATGCTCATGACAGATATTACAACAACTGTTTATATGACCAGGTGAAGAAAATTAAACTATATATTTTTACTGGAGCAATATTTATTGGTTTTGGCAACACACAAAAATTGATATAAAAACTGCAAAAATATTGATATTTTCCCGCGTTTCCTACATTCTTGAACAATAGTGATATATTGATGATATTGATTATAAGTTTAGTTTCAAACCTATCCAAATTTCATAATCTGAATTTTTTATTTTCTTTAGTAGATAATTTTTATACCAAACACTTAATAACTATAGCTGCTATTGAGTAATGTTAAGAGTATTTTTTTCATAGACTTTGTATTGTCAACAATTTTACTCACTTTACTAAACTCTTTTATTGTGATATAAATATTTATTTTAAATAAAATCTGAAATTATTAATTGTATGAAACTATTGTTATATTATAGTAAAATAATCTTATACTGAAAGAGTTTTCAGTGTAAATTTATTTTATATTTATTTCTATTCCCCTCTACTAAAACTAAGAAATATTTAATCTTCCATACAGACACGATCTGGTGTTGGACAAGTGTAATTGGACAAAACATTATGAGCTTTTTGTTTAGTAATCCTAAGGCGCGTTTAGTGAGATAAGATTCATTTTCAGACTTGATTTTATTATAAACTGATTTAAAACCGATTTGTTAACTTTCATTACACATTAATATAAAATAATAATACTGATACTTAGTACCGCGTCTTGGTACCCGTTCGAGTTATACGCTTAAGAGTTAGGATTTGAGAATGTTGGATATAGTGGACGTGAACCCACATTTGCATGAAGGGAGGGTGGAAAACCATTTAGGGAAAACCACCCCATTTCAACCGAGTGAGATTCGAACCTTGGTCTCCCCGTCCTCGGCAGTCTAGCTCAACATGAAACTAGTGCGTTAGCTAACTATGCCACCGAGGCGGGTATTAGTATAAGATAATGTTGAATATAATCATTCCAGTGTTTAAAATAAGGGGGTATTACCGATACCAAATATATACTTAATAAACTCTTTTCATTGTATTTTCTATGCTTTTAACTTTTTTTCGTTAATAAAGTAGCTTATCACATTTATATTTCTTTTATATTAATTTGACAACAAAATGTAAAAATAAATGCAACTCTTACAACTTAAGTATTTAACTACAGTTACGGGTGACCTGGCAGTCTAGTGGGGTAAGGTGTCAGACTTTTGTGCTGGCGGCCGGGGTTCAATCCCAGGTCCCGGCACAGATTTATCTGATTACCAAACCCTTCCTCACCTTTGACAAGAAATCTTGTGAATGTGGGGAATGCCAGGTCTCCACCGTGGTTCGGATTCCCCGTTAAAGTTCATCTCACAATCACCCTACCATTACACATTAGCGTAAGTGCGTATAACCCGAACGGGTAGTAAGACTAATAATAATAAACTTTAGTTACTGATATATTTTGTGCGCTGGGTCTTACTTCCCATTACAGATATCCGCGTATTTACTCCAATGGAAATGGAATGAGGAAGGTAACATTTTTTTGGGAAACGTATTTGCGTTGAAAGAGAATTATAAATATTTTAAGAAAAAAAACACTCTTATTACACCCGATCTGGATTCGAACACTGATATCCCAGTTATTTGAAGTACAATTCAATGAAAAAGTGAATTCCAAAGAATTTTGACCGCAGATGCTGGCCACAAAATATTTAATAATTCATTTACAAGTGCATTTCCAAGACCGCACGTTTAAACATTGTAGAAGCACTGGCATTGTATATTTGAGTCCAAAAACTCTCTTGTTTGGAAAGTTTTGACCAATGAAAGGGGGTGAGGCAGGGTAAGGGATTACCGTTACCTGCTGGACTATTGTACTTGGAGAGACAGCAATTCTTAGCTTGTCTTTCTCAGGAGGAACATTTTGAAAGTGAGTTGTTTTAAAGAACTCCCACTTGGAAGTGCTGTTATCACTGGATATTTTAAGTTTTACCTGACTTGAGGGTTGCAGCAAATCTCCCGTAAGTCTAAGTATCTGTTATTTCTTTGTTTGTGCCCTAGGATCAATGTAATACAATACACGACACCTACATTTAAGCTATCCCCGCCATCTTGGCCGGTAAAAGATCGAAACGGGCCACAACACCCAATCAGCGGTGTTTCGCGAGTTGACGAAAGAACGCAGGTGCCACCTCCATTCTTCACACCGCTCACCTCGGTCAATGAATGCTAAGAGAGAGACAGAAACTTTGCCCCAGGAATTGTCGGGCTAGTGGGAAGGGTATGGAGGGGGGTACGTGGTTATGTCATCCCAAGCAAGCGAGCTCTTTGACGCGAGCGCGTGAAAACCTCGAGGCATTCCTTAGCTTTGACGGATTTCCTGCAAACACCACTCAACATATCGACATGCGACCAAGAGTTTCAACATTATGAATTCCCCCTGGCCAAGAGTTTAAAGGTACTAACTAAATGTCTGGGGAGGGGAATAGGAAACGTGGCACGTGGGCATAATGTAAAGCTTATATTCTTGGGTATGTAGGCCAGGGTTTGAATCTAAGCTAATTATACTGTCTTCTTTCTTAAATAGCTAATGTAAGGTTGATTTTATCTGGTTTGCTGGTGCCGGGGAGGTTTGGGTTTGAATTTAAGCCGGATGTATTGAGTTTTTTTATTAAATAAGTTACCACTTTATCTCCACGTAAATGAGGACACATCTCCTTTAAATTCAATCTTACATATATATATATATATATATATATACACTCATTAATGTAAAAAAAAGTGGATAGTTCAGATTTATCTGATTACAAAACCCTTCCTTCCCCTCTGACAAGACGTGTATTAATCACAGCTTGTGAATGTGTGAAGTGCCAGGCCTCCACCGTGGTTCGGATTCCACGTTAAACTGTAAGTCCTCCATTTCATTTCACAATCGCCCTACCCTTACACTTTAGTGTAAGTGCGTATAACCCGAATGGGTAGTAAGACGTGGTTCTAATTTCCAATTTCCTTTATTATAGTGCTGGCCAACAGACGTAGGACCTATAACAGGCCAGCACTGAAAGTACACAAGTACCTTACAATACATATTTTTACACGAGAAAATAAGATAAACAAAAATAGATAAATAATGTTATCTAATGATTAATAGTTACAAAAAAAGTAATAATTAATGATAATGATAAAAAATAACATTAATAACAAAAAACTAAAGAGTGGTTAAAAGCAGTAACAATATGCAAAAAATAAATCAGAATGTTGCAAAGTTTAGATATTATAGGCAGAACCTCTTAGTGATAAATTATTGATATGGGATTTCCTTAAATTACTCTCAGAGTTTAGCTTTTATTTTATGATAAAAGTCGAATTCGACAAATCTAGAATTGGCGCTATGGATACAATGACCTATAGGGCTTACCTTATAAGAGCTATTGAGAAAAAATAATTTTGGATTACGAGAAACCCGAGAAGGGATATGAATGCCTATGAGAAAGTAAAAAGGCTAATATTTTTAATCAATACTATTCTAAATAATGTTAAGTACAGTAAAAGTAAACAGTTTAAAAACAAAAGTAGGTCTGTATTCAATTACATAGATTTACTTATACTAACTAATGTTCATCCATATTTTTGGGTTCGAATTATACGCTAATTTGTTTTTGAATGCATTAATATGAACTATTTATTCAATGTGAACAGTTAATAGGACGAGGTGCTTAAAAAATAAAATAGAAATTTCAATAAGTGAGTTTAATACATAATATTCATTTATGTGACCATCACGCACAAGAATACATTTTAAAAATATATTTGAATCGATAAATATTTTCCTGCTCCTAATGTCAACTTTAGGCCTCAGCCTAAACTACAATACCTACTACCTTTCAAAAGGGGCGGTGGTTGAATTAAAGCAAAGGGAAAATAAATAATAAATAAGTGAACTGGTCTCACAACCAGAAGCGGATTTACACTATAGGCTCACTAGGCACGGGCCTAGGGGGCGGCACATTTTGGATAACATTATTTTTAGTAATTATGTTTAAAATTATTGACCAACTTTGTCGGAATGCCTGATGTTCTTTCGTAGAAATCTTTTCTTGAATACTAACTTCCACCTCACCCTCCCCCACTTCCCCCAACACCTATCTCCACCGAAACTTCCTAAAACCCTTGACAAAATAAAATCGGGGTGGGGGTGGTGGGGGTGGTAGGGGTAGGAGGGGGCATATTATAATTGTTCCTAGGGGCACAAAAATAATTTAATCCGCCACTGCTCACAACCCGGCTATCGTGCGCGCACACACACACACACACACACACAAAAGAATATCTCAGCTCATGAACGTTTTAAAATTACTAGAGGTTTGTGGATTTCTGTTTGATTATTCTAGCGCCTTAATTGTTGATACTTAAATTTTACGCCTACCACTCTCTAGCGAATACATTGATTCCTATTTTTGATTTAAAATGGTGGGAACATAATTTTAAAGCTTCACAATATTGGAATAAATGGTTTTCTCGTCACTTCTAAAACTATCTCGGCAACGCTGTAAACGAAAGTAATGATTTAACACAATTATTGGTATTTCCATGTAATGATTGGTTGTTCTATTAATTCAGGAACTGATCTCACGTTCTAGTCAACTGTGTCATTGTTCAAGTCATTGGTGACCTGGCGGTCTAGGGGTAAGGTGTCAGACTTCTGTGCTGGCGGCCGGGGTTCAATCCTCGGTCCCGGCACAGATTTATCTGATTACCAAACCCTTCCTTCACCTCTGACAAGACATCTTGTGAATGTGGGGAATGCCAGGCCTCCACCGTGGTTCGGATTCCACGTTAAAGTGTAGGTCCTTGATTTAATCTCACAATCACCCTACCATTACACATTAGCGTAAGTGCGTATAGCCCGAACGGGTAGTAAGACGCGGTGCTAATAATAATAATAATAATAATAATAGTTGGCTTTATAAATATTACAGGAATTGAGCTCACTTAAGATTATATATATATATATACACTATTCCTTATAGAGATCATGTTATGATCGGCAGTGTCATTGTTACAGGTGCTGATATCCACCGGTAGCATTGCGGCGCAGTACGAGGAAGTAATCGTCGATCCTGGGTCTGCCATTTTGCCCGATACGACCGTTGCTCCTGGGGGTGATTTTCTCTATGTTCTCTCTACATCAAAGGTAAATACAAATATCTAAATTATTACTCACTTTGTATGATATAATTATTTACGTAATAGTCTGCATGCGCTTGCTTCAAAATCTATTTTTATTTTTAAAAAAACCAAGCTATACCTGATATAAATCCACCTTATCAATAGTGTGAAAGTTTTTTTTTTATAAGTTGGGGTAACAAGAACGAAATTAATACTCCTCTAATATTTGGTAGATTCCATGTTTTTATTACGAAAAAATAACAGCAAAACTTAAACCGCATCAAGCTTTTCAATTTTAAACTACCTAAGCCTACAGGGGAATGAATCTCTTCAATCTCTGCTACATCAGTAGTTGAATTTATAATTTTTTTAAATAAATTAATGTCCATTATGCACACTAATATATGAAAATGAGGCATAATATCAGCATATTATAAATATTCTCTAGTCTAGTCATCAGATTACCATCAGTATTTAATAAACAAATAATATTGTATAGTCATTTAGTTCAAATGTATTATTTTAAACAGTTTTGTCGTTTATGGCATTCAGGTGATCAAAATAAACACAATACATATTTTGAGTCTCTTTATACAGGTATTTAGTCTACTACTCTCTGTATTTGTAAAGGGATTGGTTCAAAATATTACCGGTGATGGTTCATTCAGTTCGGTTATCGAGTTCAAATTTCAATGTGTCCCATAATACCACGTTTATAAGGAGCCATTTTAAATTCTTCATAAGAATCCAAACTACTACTTAACTATTATATAAGGGTGACCTGGCGGTCTAGGGGTAAGGTGTCAGACTTCTGTGCTGGCGGCCGGGGTTCAATCCTCGGTCCCGGCACAGATTTATCTGATTACCAAACCCTTCCTTCACCTCTGACAAGACATCTTGTGAATGTGGGGAATGCCAGGCCTCCACCGTGGTTCGGATTCCACGTTAAACTGTAGGTCCTTCATTTCATCTCACAATCACCCTACCATTACACATTAGCGTAAGTGCGTATAACCCGAACGGGTAGTAAGACGCGGTGCTAATAATAATAATAACTATTATATTCATGCTTACAAATAATAGTTATTCACAAATACCACACAAAACAAACATGCACACGATTCGTTTATTTAGTTAACATATCTGGCAACGTGTGCGCTCTGCGCATGAGCAATAAAGCGAGTTCGCAATTCCTGGCCTCACTGCGCCTCTTTATATTATTCTTACGCTGTACTCTCACTGTACTTCATAAACACACAAGGCTAGGTTATTTAAGGAAGCACTTCTGTCATTGGCTGGAATACTATTATTTATTATTCTCTTAGCATCAAAGGCTGCTGAAATATAATGGGATGACCTAAAAGTATAATCACGCTACCATGACAACGCTTACAATGCGTCATAAACTCATAGTGATGTTCTCTAATGACGTCAGTTCTCCTATTAGATGAACAAAGGTATTTCCCTCCCTATTGATATAGTTCAAACTAATGGACAAATTTTGACTTAATTTACTTTACTTACATACAGGCCTAAAGCCTTCTGGCCATATTTTTAGGTTTATATTAAGGTTCATTGATGCCACTTAATTCGGGCCTATACATACTGAAGAGAGGGACACTTATTGTTTATATATATTATTCTCCTCGCCGCGCCACCATTTTATGTTTCAGAAACAACACGGATTGTGGATAGTTCCCACATTACTGGTAGATGCAAGAGATAGTTTAGTATATTATTATTATTAGCACCGCGTCTTACTACCCGTTCGGGTTATACGCACTTACGCTAATGTGTAATGATAGGGTGATTGTGAGATGAAATGAAGGACCTACAGTTTAACGTGGGATCCGAACCACGGTGGAGGCCTGAATTCCACACATTCACAAGATGTTTTGTCAGAGGTAAAGGAAGGGTTTGGTAATCAGATAAATCTGCGCCGGGACCGAGGATTAAACCCCGGCTGCCAGCACAGAAGTCTGACACCTTACCCTTAGTTTAGTCTGACACCTTACACCTTAGTTTAGTATACCCGCAGATTGGGTTGCATTATTTATCAAGTTATCTATTAACAAGGTAGTTGAGATGAATAAATTAATCTCTAGCAACAACAAAACACATTCAATTATAGCTATCTGCATTATTTATTAGATAGACAAAAATTTCGATGAACGAAGTAATTATTTCATAATAATATATTAGATTTATATAAGTTAATCTTTAATATGTTAACTTTGCAGTCATATAATTTTTTCTCTCTTCTGAATGTAAGAACCGGAATACGTTGCGGAACATTGTTCCAGTGGAATTACTTATTTAAGTTGGCCACGCTTTGGGTAAGACGTGCCTTCAAGAGTTATATTGGATCTGTAAAGTATGGTATGGCCAGAATTGTAATATGCAGGTGCGTATTTGCAAGGCTACACGGTTCCGTCTTATCTATTCCAAGTTTTCGTTTTAATCTGCATAATGTACTAAGCCCACCATAGCGTGAATTTTCAATAGTTTTACAAACTTTATCTTTGTGAAAATTGTTTAATAGATTAAAATTTAACCTTAACCTGTGTCAGGGTTGTCACACACCTGGAAAACTGGAAGAGCTGGAAAAACACAGGGGATTTAACAACAACAAAAATACTGGAATACCCATGAATTAGGGACACTTGAGTATAAGCTATAGATTTTTTTGATAGAAGAAGAAACATGAAGAACCAAGCACATTGATTTGAATACATGTCATACGCCCACACTATTTCCAGAAATATTAGGCTGCGTAACGACTGAATATATTTCCCCAAACTATCCGGTTTTAAAAACCAATTACATGACTTCACTTTTATGAAAAATTAAAGTTCATTCCTCCATACTTCAATCAAAGTTGTTTGGATAAATTGCAATTCTTTGTGAAAAATTTGGAAACACGAGGGTGTTTTAAAGTAAGAAAATAAATGCAGACCTCTGTGTCTTTATATTAAATGCTAGTGTAAGTTGATGATAGCTCCTACGGACGGTAATATGCGTGACAGAATGAACCCATTAAGAACAATTGTTCTAGAATACATTAACCCAAACACATATACTCTATTCTTTGGGCATTTCTTGGGTTGGAACCATAGTCCCATAGACTGCTTGTTGACCTAACGTCCCGACCACTAGGACGGCCATTAGTGAACGTGTTCGGTACAAAGTATTGTAACGCAGGGCGCGCGTTACTTGAGAGGGTCGTGGGCCAAACCACGAGTTATTATAAGGATACTGGAGTGGGTTGCTGATTAATCACAAATGAAAATGCAGACGGAATAATTTTTTTATATATCTTTTTTTGGAATATAAAAATTTTAAAACTCGAGGTTTAGCCTAGAGGGCAACACAACAAAATCTTGAGGTTAAAAGATTTATTTTATAGTCTTGATAGACTTAAATTTTCGAATAATGTATATAGATCAATGAGAAACACTCGCTATTTTATTTTATCACACACTTTAATGTTATATTAGATAAATAATTATTCAAAGATCACCAAAAAATCCGTTTATTTTCCGAGGATAACACGCTCACACACCGAAATAATATTCACAAAAGAACACACAGATTACTAACTAGCCGAATTAATATTCAAAAAAGACACTGTACTATTCAAATAACCGTTCGAATAACCGTTTAGTTAGTTGTTTAATATTGAAGTTTTCTTTTGCTGTTTAATTCAAATTAATTATTAAAAGCAAGAGAACGTTAAAAGTGGGCTTACAGCTGAAAACAAATATGGCCACTGGGTAAAAGCTGCCGGTTGATGACGTAGAAAAAAGAGGACCGTTGGCAGTTAGTCGGCAATAGTGTTAATACTCGTTGTTTACAAGATTAAAACTTTATATTATTTCACAAACATTTAGAATGTTTTTTCCTCTTTATTATCGCAAACCATTTATTTATGTTAAAGCAGGGTTGCCACGCACCTGGAAAACAGGGAAAACCGGGAAAAGACAGGGAATTTGTTTGTGTCTGGAAAAAACCGGGAAAACACAGGGAATTTCACCAAAAAGCTAGAATTTACTGGAATTTGTTAGTGAAACTGGGCAATACAGTGCTTGCAAGCTTAAACTAGTAGGAATATAATAGACTAAAATTTGTAACTGGAGAATTGAGCAGTCTGATTGGAACACGTCTCATATTATGACTATGCTTACCAGCACCTCATCAGCTTGAGATAAGTCCTGAGTGCAACTGAGACGACTTGTTTTCGTTCGGCAAATGCCGCGCCTTTTCGGCTTCCTCCACTCACCCCCGCCAATAACACAAACGTCTCGTTTCCTCCACCCCCATCCCCCAACTTCATCAAGCCCATGCTGCTGGCACGTGTTTCTCCTGCCAGTCGAATGAATTCATTCTTTGGAATTTGGTGTGTTAAACTTATTTGTCTTGTTTAAAAAAGATTACTCCTTTTGAAAGAGGTAAGTATCCCAGATTATTGTTTTTGTAGCGTGATGTTTTAAGACTGTAGCCTACCTATTTTACAATTTTGCTATTTATAATTTTTTAGAAATTGCCAAGGTGTCAATATTGTCTGTTTTTATCTTTATGGGTGTTAACATTTTTACTACAGTCACCTCCCGATTTAGCAAATGTGGATTTAGCTGGTTGCTGCCGTGGCCACGATAACAAAATGGAGTATACTGTAAAGTGAAAAGTTTATGAAAATATTGCCTCCAGCCTGCTAGTATATTGTAAAAATGACCGATTGTGTTTGTGTCTGCTCATAGCTACCCTACCTCACTCACCCCCTGTGAAATGGACTACATATAGTACATACTCACACATAATCAGTCATACATAAATAGTACCTCCAACTTTCAAGATATTTTTTGGTGAATTCCGAAGCATACTTTAATAAAAGGAACTATAAATATTTTCATATTTGTTAATTTGATAAAATAATCTTGTCTTCTTACTTAACTATTAGTTCTTAAAAACATAATGGTTCCTGTATATAAGTGAGATAACTAACTATATTATATCGTGTTTATTCTATGTTTAACGTTTGTGTATCTTGACAGCTGCTAAAGTTTTTATTGTTTTAGCTAATGTTATAAATCTGTTATCTTGATAAAGTTTACTCCTTAGTACATATGCATTAATTAAAATTGGTTAACATGTTTTCTAAAAAAAGTAATACATTCTTATAAAAAAAAATAGAAACCACATTTAAACTCAAAATTGTATTTTTGGTATTTCCTTTTTTTTTCCATTCCATTCAGGGTAGACAAAAAATATAACCAATTTTTCCTTCTAGAAAATTTTTCATTAATTTCTCATCCTTTTTACAAATAATTCTTAAATATGTGTTTCTCTTGCACAATAAAACATGCTTCCAATGACAATTACCACTCTTGATTTTTAAATTTTCTTTAAAACAAAATTAAATGCCTTCATAATTATATTTATAATATCTATTGGTGTCTGGAAAAATGAAAATTTCCTCTGGAAAACCTGGAAAACACAGGGAATTTGGTAATAAGAAAATAGTGGCAACCCTGTAAAGATATGCTAGGGCAGCTATAAAAATATTAATAACTGAATATAATACCATTAAATGTAAAATTTCACGCTCTATTTAACCGGTAATTGCCACAAGAGTTAAAAGAAAAACTAAAATGAAATTACTAGATTTTTTTTCTTACATCTGATTATGGAAAGAAAAAGTATACTGAAATCTTTGGGGAAGTATTGTTAAAAGTGATTGATAATATTTTTAGTAATAATAATAGTAGTAATTAATAAATAATTATTATTTCCAAATATGGTGACAAAAGTTATTTTTAGACAATGTTGGCATTACTGATACCATCTGCTAACTTCTGCTAGCTGTAATGTAAAACCACAAAAGTGGTAGTCCACTGTAGACAACGAGAAGCGCACCGGTACCACTGTCAGACACTAATCTTGTTACAGTAAAATATTGTGACTTTTCCAAAAAAAATTAAAATAAGTGTTCAATTTGTTCAAATATTAGTACAACCTATATTATTGTATTCAGAAGATTTAGACGAGTAGACTTAAAGTAGTGGTAGAGATCGTTTATATTATTTCACCGATTTATTATGATTATAATTATTTTTGTAACCACGGAGGTGAACAAGTATCACACGGAGGTGAGTTTTTTTTTGCCCAAGGAGGTGACACACTGTAAAACCTAGGACTAATTGAAATAATTGTAATGCCTTCTTTTTTACCAAGACCATTAAGTAATTTAAAGTTTAACAAAACAACAGTAAACATAATGCATTGTAGTTTGTTTCCAACCAATTAAAAATTACTGAATAAGTTCGGACTGGAATCTTTTACTTCCCCTTCGCTTTCATTATAGATGTCACCATATACTTGTTTCCGCAAAGTGGGTGGTATGAATTTGTTAAGGAATTTAAAGACTTTTTCACATTATATTATCACATTATGTTTAAAATATGTATATGATAAATATAATATCCATGTTTTATTGTAACCTTGATTGACACTGTGTATTATTATTATTATTATTATTATTATTATTATTATTATTATTATTATTATTAGCACCACGTCTTACTACCCGTTCGGGTTATACGCAATTACACTAGTGTGTAATGGTAGGGTGATTGTGAGACGAAATGGAGGACCTACAGTTTAACGTGGAATCCGAACCACGGTGGAGGCCTGGCATTCCCCACATTCACAAGATGTCTTGTCAGAGGTGAAGGAAGGGTTTGGTAATCAGATAAATCTGTGCCGGGACCGAGGATTGAACCCCGGCCGCCAGCACAGAAGTCTGACACCTTACCCCTAGACCACCAGGTCACC
>CABEEJ010007141.1:0-19540 GCA_901482245.1 Timema douglasi | reverse complement strand
ATTATTATTATTATTAGCACCGCGTCTTACTACCCGTTCGGGTTATACGCACTTACGCTAATGTGTAATGGTAGGGTGATTGTGAGATGAAATGGAGGACCTACAGTTTAACGTGGAATCCGAACCACGGTGGAGGCCTGGCATTCCCCACATTCACAAGATGTCTTGTCAGAGGTGAAGGAAGGGTTTGGTAATCAGATAAATCTATGTCAGGACCGAGGATCGAACCCCGGCCGCTAGCATAGAAGTCTGACACCTTACCTCTAGACCGCCAGGTCACTGACTGCACGTTAAATATCTCAAGTGATCAGAATGAACAATATAATAATAAAACCAAGCACACTGTCTCATTTGGTTTGTCGGCGATGAGGTCAGGATTCAAACTCCGACCTGGGGTACTAGGGGCTATAAAGGCACATTACCCCACAAGTGTACTTAACTCTGGATAGCCTAAACAGGTTGTAAGATTCAGTGACAATAATAGTTTGAAAATTAGGGTATGAACCCATGTAGGTTATCAAGAAGTCGAGATTGTCCCAAAGACAAAAATTGTGATAAAACCTTGTCAAAGGTTGAATACCACTGGGTTAACGAATATGTTTTAATAATGCGATCAACTAAGAATGTTATTTTAAAAGTTTGTAAAAAGGAGGAGGAAAAAATAAAGGAGGTTAGTAGGTAAAAATCACTTGAAGAAGCGTTCAGTTCAGGAAAGGGAAAGATATCTAGGCGCTACCATTATAATCTGGTGAGATTTTAACACGAACCTCATAGGTCACAGTTGGGTAAACTAATAGTGCGGTCAATCATGCTATTATATACTTAAACACAATCATGACCTACTGTGACCAAACGGCGGGCCAGCTATGGGTATGTCTGGGTTTGAGTCCCGGCACGGTGTACTGAGGGTGGTTTTGCTATCCCCTCCGCCACGTAAATGCAGGTGCATTGTCGTCTCTAAGCTCTACATTCATTTTTCCTAAACCATTATCTAATTATATGTGGATAGCCTGGATGGATATTAAAACACAGTGAAAAAAAAATAGAAACAAACATTATTTTATTTTATTTTATTTCAACATAAATTTTATTTAAGTTTTACTCACAAAATACATTAATATATTAAAATTGTTTTTAAAATTACTAAAATATTGTGTACGGTATGCAATAATGTATTTTCAAACTATGAACTGTTCCCTTCTCCTGAGCTCTTTATTCTAAGAGAGCACAGTAGTTTAAAAGTGGTGGACACAGTGTTAACAAATAGAAGCAGATTGCGTGATACAGAATCAGATCGACAGAGAAAGACTCCAGGTGATAATTCAAATAGCTTTTAAATCTACTCTTTGTGCGCGCATGCCAAACTTGGGTATTCTAAGGAGTAACTTTTGACCTATAATGTCAATATTGTGACAATTAAATTAAATTAGTTGATAAACAACCATCTGGACACGGAAATCGAAACCAATAACTTTGGTTTTGCACACCAATGCTCTACCACTAAGCCATCCTGGTTCAGGAGTTACACGGCTCGTCCCAAATAAGGGGATTAGTAAAACTAAACAACACGACTTGTTCCGAGGTTGAAAATACTTACTTTTTGCGTGAGCACGGCTCTTCCCGAAGTTACTAATGTTTACCTTTTCCGGGAACACGTCAGTAGAATTGATCATGTGTGACATAAATGAACTAGTTAGACAACGTGGCAAAATCTTTCTTCTTTCGAAGAATTTTAAATTTAACAAACATCGCTATTTAGCGAGTGATGAAAGTCAGTGGTGTTACATGAACAGAAATCTTTGACTATGTTTAAACGTAGTGGATGAATTTTCACTTGCTTTTTTTTTTACCTGATCTTGGCTTATTTATTGCAACTAAGTGTCTAAAGTTTTCACATTTGTTATGTTCTAGCTGAGTCTGATTTTAGAGTCATAACAGAGAGTAGTGACCGCAACACTCTTCGGCCTAATGATGATCGTACACTAGAACGACTACAGTAAATGCTCCTGACAAATAGAAAACCACAGATCACAATAGCAAACAGCCACTAAAAATGTCATGTGTTGATGAAACCTCGTCGGATCTATGTTTGAACTTTGTTAAAAAAATTAGCAAAAATATTTATGACGCGAGAAGGAAAGTTTTTCCAAAACTTCCGACTAACATCAATAAAGTTCTCACCTTTGTTGCTCAAACGTATTCGCTAAGCGAGAGAGGTGAGAATGTTGTTCTTATGAATTACTCGGTGGGTCATTTATTGATTTTGGAACTCCATACAACCTTACATTTTTAACGGATTCCCAAACTAGTTATATTGATGGAACATTTGAATACTGTCCAAAATATATTTTACAATTATTCACTCTTCATTGATATTTTAACGTATCGTATATCTCCTTGGTCTTTTGCCTCTTGAAAAATATGGAAGAAACCACCCACACAAAATGTTTTAAAGCAATTAGTGTACTTTGTTAAGAATTTACTGTCGGCCCTTACAACATCGTGAGATTTTTGACAACTTAAACAAACCATTCACACTGCTGAGTGAATCATTTGGCCCCTCACTAAAGTTTTTTTGCTGTCGTTTTCACTTGACTTAAGATCGGCGGAGGAAGGTCTAAATGTAAGGCTTCTCCACAGATGAAAAGGCTACAAACGAGGTTGGCCATTAGGAGAAATGATCTGCTCTGCTTTTCTTAGATCCGTCTTAAGTTGATGACTGTTTTGTCTTTGACCTGGTATATGTAGCACCTACTGATGAAAGGTTAACATTGGCTATTTATTATTTAACGGGCGATTACATCTCTCCTGGAGATACTTTTACACCAACTGTAGGTGCTGAGTCTTCTGCCACGCTGACAAGAACCAACAACGCATGCGAAGCCTTTCATTCGCATTTAAGCGAATCACTTTATTGTTCTCACCCTCTTATTATAGTTTATCTTCAAGCCTTAATCAATATTCAAATTGACACACATATTAAATGATATAGTATAATGCATAAACCTCCCTCTCGGTACAGTAAATTTAAGAAAAAGGGCATTTCTTGAAAATCTGTTGTGGGAATATAAAAACAGAAAATATACCCACCTTGAATCATGGTTGTGTCGGATCACTACTACATTGAAGAAAGTAAGACGAGGTGAGTTTTACTTTTGATTTTTCTTTTAAATTGAAGTTATTTTGACATTGACAATTTTTTCTTTTACCTTTACATTTTTATAAGTAAAGCCTGGTTATTCATGGCTGGGGACGAGTAATGTTCTTGATATTTTCCTGGTTCGAAAATATGGAGATGAGATCGGCTATGATCCCCATCGTACCTGAAAGATTAACCTGATAAGGATTAAATTAGGGAAGAGCCCTGGTCCATCTCACATCCAGGGCCATCATCACTCATCACTTTGGGATGTACACGAATTAAAAGTAGTTATTCTAATGCAGTGGTTCCCAACTGGTGCACCTCAGCATTTTATTGTGCCGTGAAATGTTTGGGAGTGTGCAACCAAAATTCCCTAATGTTTTAATTCAACAAACTATCTCGTAATAAATATATTACTAGCTATTTAGCTTTCGGTTTCACTTGGAATGAAGATTGTGACCAACCAGTTTATATCCTTTGTGGAGAACGCTTGAGCAACAAAACAAATGAAATAATGGCTCCGAGTAAAATTAAGTATCTAACTACCAAACATCCCCACGAGTCCCAAAAATTATCATAATAACATTTTGAACGTCTTTTAAAATCACAACATGAGGCAGAAACCAGAATAGGAAAAAAATTGTCCTAAGTTTCAGATATTTAACCTGAGGCGTCATTGATAGTTAATGAATTGATCGCAAAAAAAAAATAACCCACATGTTATCGGCGAGAATGTAATTGGGCCAGCGTTTCAGATCATTGTTGAAACCGTGCTTATAAAATAATCTAAAGCGCAAATTTCAAAAGTAGGCCCATCTTTGTCCAATAATACTATAGACCGACGTATTTCTGAAATCTTTGAGGACATCAGTCAAAATTTTGTTGAAAATATTGAAGTAAACAGACGATTTTCTCTGCAACTAGATGATAGCACCGATATAGGAATACATTTATTGTCAACTGCATATCGATATTAATAATTTTTATCTAAATTTAATTTTAAAAAATCTGGTGACCTGGCGGTCTAGGGTTAAAGTGTCAGACTTCTATGCTGGCGGCCGGGGTTCAATCCTCGGTCCCGGCACAGATTTATCTGATTACCAAACCCTTCCTTCACCTCTGACAAGACATCTTGTGAATGTGGGGAATGCCAGGCCTCCACCGTGGTTCGGATTCCACGTTAAACTGTAGGTCCTTCATTTCATCTCACAATCACCCTACCATTACACATTAGCGTAAGTGCGTATAACCCGAACGGGTAGTAAGACTCGGTGCTAATAATAATAATAATAAAATGTATATATCACTGCTTTTATAAAAATGTGTTGTGAAAATATAAGTGTGCCCTGAAGTGAAAAAGTTTGGTAATCCCTGTTCTAAGGCGTTATTACTTTCTTTATTCGACTATATATTTTTCCTCGGCCCTCCTTTTAAGCCTAAGTAGACTAGAAGACTTCCAATCCTATTTTTGATTATCCTTATTCTGTGGGTTCTATTATCAATGTGAAAAAGTAGCGGTGAAGGGCTTCTCGTGTTGACTACATTCCGTTCTTCTCCCAGTGACGTCACAGTGGAATGCTTCGTTCAGAGAAGAAGGGAAAACAACTTCGTATCAGTAGACCCTTCTTATATAACTGATGACCATGTCACAAGTTCCAACACAGGACCAAGAAAAAACTGGTTTCCTCTCTTTCTCATGTCTGGGTGATTAAGAAAGATCCCAAGTTAGAAGGTTCCTAGTTCAATCCAGTGTGGTACCGTACCCCAAAATATGATATCTGTTTTAATGTATGACCTCCAGCCAGGGCCGAACTCAGAAATTGATTTGCGATTTATCATGGTAAAATCTCTTAAAAATGTCAAGGAATATGTTAGACATTAAATCTTTGTTGGAGCGATTTAAAGTGTTTTAAAACATAATTAGAGCTTTAATTTTTATGAATTTTATAAGACTCAAATGAGCTACAAGCCTAAGTATAGAGGTGGAAATCACCATTGCAAGGATCAAATATTTCTTCAGTATCTACATTTGGTTTTAATCTCCTACACATACTAATATCAACATTTCTTGAATATCTGTCATAGGCATAGTGGCATCAAATATATCATAAATTGTTAAAACAATAAGCAGGTAGCCTAGAGAATATCACTAAACTACTTTATGGCTAAATCATTTCATGAATGTAAGTTTCAGCTTTTCCCTCGAGATCCCCACTTGTTTCAAAATGCACGAAAGAAATGTTTGAAAATAATATGTTCTCACCATCATTTACATTATTTATAGGAATACCATTATCGTACAGCTAGATAAGTTACTTTATCTACCTTCATGTATTCATACGTCAGGTCTTTTGAATTTGAAGTTTTCATTTTGAATAGATATCATCAATACATATGAAATAAAACTAATAAAAATAATCAATTTTGGCTACAAAAAAAGTTTATATTTTGTAAAGACCCTTCCCGTGCAAATTGGGCTGTATAGTGGGTTGTGTTGTCTTATTATTATTATTATTATTATTATTATTATCATTATTATTATTATTATTATTAGCACCGCGTCTTACTACCCGTTCGGGTTATACGCACTTACGCTAATGTGTAATGGTAGGGTGATTGTGAGATGAAATGGAGGACCTACAGTTTAACGTGGAATCCGAACCACGGTGGAGGCCTGGCATTCCCCACATTCACAAGATGTCTTGTCAGAGGTGAAGGAAGGGTTTGGTAATCAGATAAATATTGGCCGGGACCGAGGATTGAACCCCGGCCGCCAGCGTAGAAGTCTGTGTGTTGTCTTGTTTGCCTGTGACGTGGAGATCGGGGTCTGATCCTGGCTGGGTGTGCTGATGGTAGTTTTCACTAAATGGTTTCCCACTCTAAATTATATATTACTCATCTCTATCCCGATAGTGTAATTAAAGGCGAATACCCCGGATAGGTAATGAGACACGGTAAAAAAACAACAAAAAAGCCAACCATCGGCGGTGATAGAGATCTTCAACGATTTACTCCAGACCCTCAAACATGTAACAAAGGGCCATCCTTGAACAGTTGGAAATTGGTTATATTTGTTTGGACAGAAATAACCTTAACACAAACATTCTTAATGAACAAACCAACCCAGAAGCAACATACTTTTTACGTGCTTGGAAGTATTTATGAATTCTCAATTTACATCAAAACCTCCAATTTTTAATATTTTTTTTACCATTGATCACAAACTCTTTACCCTTTTGTTTTCAATCCCAACCCCTCTCGAAAAATCATCTTCCTAAATTACTTCATCCCAACAACTTCACCTCTCCCGCCCCTTAAAACACCACTGTTTCTATTTCCTTCACCATTCTCTCTTTCCTTCACCATTATCTCTTTCCTTCACCATTATCTCTTTCCATACTTTACTAAACCTCTTTATTGAACTGATATTAACAACCATTATATTATTATTATTATTATTATTATTAGCACCGCGTCTTACTACCCGTTCGGGTTATACGCACTTACGCTAATGTGTAATGGTAGGGTGATTGTGAGATGAAATGGAGGACCTACAGTTTAACGTGGAATCCGAACCACGGTGGAGGCCTGGCATTCTCCACATTCACAAGATGTCTTGTCAGAGGTGAAGGAAGGGTTTGGCAATCAGATAAATCTGTGCCGGCACCGAGGTTTGAACCCCGGCCGCCAGCATAGAAGACTGACACCTTACCCCTAGACCGCCAGGTCACCAACAACCATTATATAATAAGATTTTTCTTTCATTAGAACAAATTTTGTTTGCACACATATTCTTACCAGCCAAAACGGTTACCTGCATAACTACACTAATTAGATAAGAATTAGGCCTTAGGTAGAATTTTAGATAAAATGTATTCACAATTTGCATTGAGTGTGAGTGGTAAAAAATATAATTAAAGACTCCCACCTTAAATCTGGCCGAGATTCGAAGCCGCTCTCCCTCTCGCCGTCAAACCAGACATGAAGAGGTTGACTCTTTTTGTGGTCAATAACACCTTAGCCAGAGGTGCCTTACATTTCAAAAATGCCAATGGTAAAATTATCTACATGTTTATACATAATGATTGATTAACCAACTCGATTAATACCAAGCTCTATGCTGGCGACCGGGGTTCAATTCTCGGTCCCGGCAAAGATTTATCCGATTGCCAAACCCTTCCTTCACCTCTGACAAGACATCTTGTGAATGTGGAGAATGCCAGGCCTCCACCGTGGTTCGGATTCCACGTNATTTCATCTCACAATCACCCTACCATTACACATTAGCGTAAGTGCGTATAACCCGAACGGGTAGTAAGACGCGGTGCTAATAATAATAATAATAATACCAAGCTCACTTCGGTGGTCTAATGGTCAAAGATGTGACTCTCGTCATATACTGCACAGTCATTGACAGGGATATCGAGGTTAAAATATTGGTATGGTAGTAGGGTATATCGAGGATGTTATTTCCAAAATGGTTTCCCACTCCCCGTCCATACAAATGCAGGTACACTTCCTCAAACTCAAAATTACGGATAGTAAGACGCGGTGACAAAAAAAAAAAGTACATCAAAACAAATATGGTAATTTAGCTCGGTAAGCTTAAATAAAAATATCACCACCGAACAACACACAACTTAATTTAAATTGTGTTAAGTTAGATTGAATTAATTTTACTTAACATTTTGATTAACTAACCCATTTTTCATAATAAAGAATAATTTGATCGTATAGGCCTACACATAATGGCTAACGACGACTGGAAGTTAAAAGTGTTATTGAAAGCCTAGATAATATTAGGAAGCTAGGTTTGATACCATAATACAAAATTATATACACCACAGCTCAAGAGACCCTCCTCTGATTAGGTTAAATATCAGATTTTATTATATTAATCCAGTTCAAAGCCTCATCTAATTTTCTAAATCTAAATAAATGTTGTTTTGAAATAATTATGCTTATAGCGATCATCAAATCAAAGCATTTGATCAAATGAGAACTTTTGGTATTACAGGATTTATTTTTATTTTCAACCAGGCTAGATTATAAGATAATAAGCCTTGAGTCAAGAAATCATTTCCTTTCCCCAGATGTTAATTTTAACATATATTGGAACTATTCATTGTTAACAACACATCCTAACGAAATATTAGAGTAAATATAATCGTTTAAGTTAGCTTGGATCATTCTAAAAAAAAATTAGCAACCAGTCTTACTACCCATTCGGGCTATCAATTTATGTACTAAATACGCTAAAGTATTAGGGATTAGGAAGGTTGAATTTAGAGGAAGCATACCCGCATTTTCGTGGAGATAGGGTAAACCACCCCCAATACACCCAACCGGGATCGAACCACGATCTCCCAATCATCGGCTGTCATCATACGGCCACTGAAGCGGGTCATTCTAATTTAGTATTTCTTTCGTCTGTTTGTTTTAGGAGTAGTCCAGTTAAGTTAAACTGGTTTATGTTATTTGTGTCAATTTATATCAAGTTTGATCACTATTATGATAATGTAGAGGATTCAATCGGCAAGCTTTATGCCTCATTTTAATATTGTAAAACACCCTTAGTTTGGGTTTTACAGACCAGAGGAATGGAAATCTTAAATGATTTATGTACCAGTACCAAATTAATTTCATTCATTGTTCGCATATTTAGGCCTTTTATAAACATATTTTTCCTTTAGTGCTAGACTACTTGGTTTTCCCACCAGTATGTTTAATCTAGCCATACTTCATGACTAGACAGCCTCCTCTAAGCAAATGACTTGTTTATTAAATATTATCGACAAACATAATTATATCAATCCAAAGTAAAACTTTTTGCAGAGTGACCTAGCGTTGAAATCATTAATTAGGTATTCAATGTGTAATGATAGTGGTGCATTCTGTTTGGACATCACTCTAATGCATAGTTCCAGGTCCAGAGCGCCTTGGTTTTAAATTTCTTCTCTATAAGCTGGCAGCAATATTTATTATTTAATAATACCGTAGTGTTGTGTTTATATCTTAAGCTAGATACACAATTAAAAAAAATTGGATTAGAAGCACGAAGTTTTTACTTATTATTATTATTATTATTATTATTAGCACCACGTCTTACTACCCGTTTGGGTTATACGCACTTACGCTAATGTGTAATGGTAGGTCAGATAAATCTATGCCGGGACCGAGGATTGAACCCCGGCCGCCAGCATAGAAGTCTGACACCTTACCCCTAGACCGCCAAGTCACCAAAGTTTTTACTTGAAACTTAGTACAGTATTTACATAATAATGTTATATAACTTTACATAAGTAAACGTTCAACCAATTGATACAAGGGAGAAGGGTCCAAGAGAGTGGACAATATGTGATTGAGGCAATACTTTTATTTGTGGTGTAGTAGTCATATATTTAGTTTTATTTGTATTTAGTTAGTTAATTTTTTTTAAACTAGTTTAGTGTTTATCGTTTGTTCTATAATTATGACCTTGGGTTATTAATCTGTGTTTAGTTTATTAAATTAATTACGCATCTCAATATCAGAATAAGGACTTAATTTCGAACTTTGTGAACAACCAACACAGACACTTCACATTTGTTATATATTATGTATCGCCTATCAAGTAGAAAAAATAACATTTCAAAGGGTTTACAATGTTTTTGCTAAATTATAATATTTTCTCCATTAGACCGTATGAACAAATTAGTGTATTGTGGTTTCACTTTTCTTCTATACATGTTCAAACACACATTGTTTCTGTGAACTGGGCACATAAATTAGAATTTCTGATGTGTCTGTCAATCCTAGTTGACAAAATACCCACAGTTGTCCACGTTCTTTGTTGACGAAATACCATCGTGGTTTAAACGCAAGTGGGCAAACCTCTTTTTGTGGTAGTGGACATTTGAAGTGAAGAGAATAACGGATTTGTGGTTTCCATCATGAATAGAAATACATCTTACGTAAACTTTGCGTTGGTATTAATGCAAAGTGACAAAATTCGAAGCCTTTTTTTAAAAAAAATTTTAACACTAAGGTTATTTATGTCGGGGATGTAGGGAACGCGAGAAAAGACCAGTGTTCTTGCCGTTTTTGATCAAAATAAATCAAATATAGCTTCAGTCCTCTATAGAGATTTTTTTTTTAGACGGTGATATAAACGGTTCTTGAATTATATTAAGGGTGTCCTGGAATTAATAATAACTTTTCTCTTAATTTAAAAAGTTTTTAATCTAATACCACTTTGCTCATGACAGATATTCAAGAACTGTTGATACTACCATGTGAACAGATTTAAACTCATGTCTATACCGGAACAAAATTTTATTTATTTTTGCAAAAAAAAAAAAAGTTTTGCTATAAAAACTGCAAAAACACCTACCTTTTATCACTTTGACGGCATGATATGATATATGCGCTACAGGATGAGTAAGAAAATCTGAGGAAATATATTTGAATTAGCTTGGAGAGATAATGAGAGGGTTACAGACACGTGAAAAATTACCCCCAAAGCACCAGGCCAACATTTGAGATTCAAAATCCCCTTCACCAGCAATCCAAAGTATTAAGAGACTGACGCCTTATATTTAAAGTTATTTTCATGCCGTTTGGCGCAATGTGAGCTCCAATATCAATACTGTATTTCAGCAATTTGGAATGATTGGTGCTTGCCTGAAAAAATAGTAACTTGTTAAAACTCCTAAGAATTGTGTAAACATGTGAGATGTTGATTTACGTCCACGAGAAGAATAAAAGATTTGTGTCGATGGGCGCGTGGACTTAGGCGTCAACCTCCTCTGTTCTGGTCTGCTAGAGACGAGGAGGTTGGGGCTCAAATCTTGGCCGAGTATATTAAAGGTGTTTTTTCTTCTTTTTTTCCTAAATGGCAAATGCGGGTTTATTACCTCTAAAATGCTTCCTTCATCATCCCTACACTATTAGAGTAATTATCATACATGCTTATAAGCTGAACAGGTAGTAAGACGTGATAAAGCAAATTATAATATATATATTATTAAAAAATAATACAAATTGATATATGTTATATAAAGATACTCCAAATAAAATGTATATTTAAAAAAACACTCCAAAGGGCCACCATAAACACAAAAAATTGTCTCTTGGAGCTCAACTTTAAACGTAACAACAATATTACCCTTCTCAAAAATACAATATAAAATCGTAGTAATACTATACTAATGCTCATATATTGTGCACTCCTCCCATATTCCTCAAATATAATTAATTAACCAACAATAACTTCCCATATACAAACAAATAATAAGATAATTTCCATCATATTTTGAACTAGTTTATTTCTCTTGTCTTAATATTAGTTTTGGGGGGAAAAGGGAGAAGAAATTTTTAGGTCTCACATTTACAAACTCAATTATATATTAGGCGCCTTCCTGTACAACCATGATATTTTTTTTTTAGTTTGTGAAGATTTAGGAATTTAGGTATCTCAATAGTGTTTTTTATGGGACTAAAAATCATATGTCAAATCAAAACATTCATGTAATGTATTCTCGTGACAAATAAATTATTTATTTTTCAGATCTCTAAAGTGAAAATATGGCACTGCAGCAGTTTCATAAATTGCTCAACATGTCTTGAGGCTAAGGACCCCTACTGCGGTTGGTGCTCGCTAGAAAAAAGGTGACCTACATTCTGATTATTATTTAGAAGTATTGTAATTTACAGTTTACTCTAGCATCAAACTAATTCATTTAACTATGCTTACTTTGGATTTACTTATAATTACACTATAGATGTTAGCTATCGTCATTATTTGGTCAAATTCAATATGTTTTAATGCTAAACGTATTTATGGTTGTTTGGAATAGGCCAACTTGAAAATATTTAATTCAAGGAAATAGTAAACAATGAAACGTATTTTTTTAATTGTTGCTATTGTTTTAACCCAGGATTTGCATTAAATTTATAAAACAGACACTGTCCTGATGTAAAATATTATTTTGTGTATTCTCATATTAGGTTAGTATTCTTTTTTTCCCTAACACGGCTTATTTACCCGTCCAGGCTGTACATATTTTAACTAAGGAAGTGGAATAGGGATGAAGATAAAATTTAGAACAAATGTATTCGCATTCGCTTTAAGGAAAATATTGAAACTCCAGAGATCCCAGTCTAGGTTTGGAGCCAGACCTTCCCGTCACCAGCAAAGCAAACAAAGTGAGCCAGAATTTGAGTCAGTCTGCTCACCAATTCGAGCTATGGTTGTGGTGGTGGTGGTGGTGGTGTTGAGCTAATAAACATTTTCCTGCTGGCCTGTGTTACCATCAAGGTCAGTCCGGCCAATAGTGTCATGAAATGGATTTCCAATCCAGGAGCCCATGCATTCCTCATTTAAAGTCCGTTCACGGTAGGAATTGTTTTCTGAAAGGCCTTTTTTCCTGCCAGAAATCTATTATATAGTAGGATATTGATAGGATAAAAGGCCTTTCAGAGAGTAATTCCTACCGTGAATGGAGTATACTTTCATAGTCCATAATTACTTAAATATATGTTTAACAATTTAATTAACTAGAATATAGATGCTATCATATTGAGTTTTATAAATCCATGAAGCATTCATAATCTAAGCATTCATCACTTATCATATTCAACTGATATCTTATTGATTGTGCACCCTTTGGGTCTATTTACAGTATAGGCGCGGATTCAAGGAGGGTTGGGGGGGGGGGACATCAGGGGTCTGTTGACCCNCCCCCCCCCCCCCGTGAAAGTTATAAAATTAATACACAAAACAAAAAGAAGGTTCATATCTTAGAAATAAAATAGATAAAACAGATAAATTATACAATATTTTTAAAAATCTTTCTACGCGTATACATCTCTTAAGCTGGGTCCACATGTGCGTTATTCTTCCACGTTTATTCGATGTCCGATATTACTGACGCAAGTGTGGAAAAAATATTCGTTTTAAGTAAGAATATGTGTCGTGCATAGCAAGTAACGATTATTGCTCCGCATAGAGACTGTAGGCTACCAAACACCAAAGAAGACTAATAATCGTCTGGGAGCAGTTCATTCACTAATACCGAATATAGAGTATGTGTGGTCGGCAGGAGCGGTGGAACTGTGGGGGACTCTGCACTCCTGAAGATAGTTTGACCCTCCCTGGAATACCCTGCCCCCCTAGATATATTTCAAATCCTCTGATATTATAAAATATGAAGTTGAAAGATGGCCTTAAATCAATCTCCAAATGACTTCTAGATGCATTATATTGTCAAACATTTGCTGGAGAAGACTTCTTCAAATATTTACTAGAATATAGGCATCTAACTGGCAGAAAAAAAGTCAGAGGAGAAAAACTCCAAATAGCTTTTGGATGGATCTTATTTTGAAGAATTTTCAGGCGAGTACCCACTCAAATAGCCTAGTTTCCGAATTAATTCAATTTCCACAATTTTGTCAATGGAAGATCACTTCAAAGATTATCTTCTAGAGATATCTAACTTTCGTAAAACATTAAGGTGTGGATAGTTCTAAATAGCTTTGAGGGGCATCCAAATTTCAAAAATGTATATGTGAAGAACACTTTAAATGGTTTAAAAAAGAATTTAATTTTTAAAACAATCGAGGTGAAGACTACCCATAGCATCTAGAGTGAACCATTTTTCAAAAAAATTATTGAAGGAAGGTGACTCCAAAAGGTTTATAAATACTATCTGATTTTAAAAAATTGGGTAGGATGATCACGGCTTAAAACATACATAAGATCAACTATGAATGAGGAAATATTAAATGGCTTTAAGGTGGAAATCCCTAGTGGTCTAGTTTGATTTGAATCTGCTAGATGTCACCCAAGAACTAAATATTAACTTCATTTCATCCTTGGTTCACTAACACACAGACAGGCTGTCAAGGGCATGGACGCTAATCCTTCCTATTTTAGCCCTCCTTCCCGCCACCCCATCGCACCATTTCAAGCCGTGTACCAGACCAATAAATTCCTAAATAGAGAACCAGAGGGTTCGTTCAGATTTGAGACATAAAAAAAATTATATCAGATTAAGTTATAATGTTAATTATATTCCATTGTTTAAAAAGTCTTATCTTATTTTTATTTTTAGGTTTAGGCTATTTAACGAGCACTTTTTGAAACACTGACTAAACTATCATGAAACGACTTAAAAACTAACACAATTCTAGAACCAACACAACATCCAGTTACTCGGCTAACCATTTTCCAGCATTTTAGATGTCAGGAATCTAACACAATACCCTTAGCTTAGTAAGAAAACGTAGGTGACCTGGCGGTCTAGGGGTAAGGTGTCAGACTTCTATGCTGGCGGCCGGGGTTCGATCCTCGGTCCCGGCAAAGATTTATCTGATTACCAAACCCTTCCTTCACCTCTGACAAGACATCTTGTGAATGTGAGGAATGCCAGGCCTCCACCGTGGTTCGGATTCCACGTTAAACTGTAGGTCCTTCATTTCATCTCAAAATCACCCTACCATTACACATTAGCGTAAATGCGTATAACCCGAACGGGTAGTAAGACGCGGTGCTAATAATAATAGTAAGAAAACGTGATAACAAATAAGCAGTGTTGAGCTATATATTTTTGGTCAGTGAAAACCTATTACATTATTTAAAGAAGCTAAATGTAGTGTGTAACATTCTGTATCATACTATAACTATTCTATTATTATATTATATTTGGAAGAAGGTATAGGAAAGATGGAGAGAAACATACCTTCTTCCAAATATACTACAATTAGCTCATAAAGCGAAAAGAGGTTTGCCTTAAAGAGATATATTATATTATTATGAAATCAACAATCAACATCAAGTTTAACCAAAGTAATTTATAAAGTTAAGGTTGTAAATCTTAGTTTTGTAAGTATCCCTTCTGCATCCTGAAATGAGAGTTCCAGGTTCTGCTTTTTACAGAGCAAAGTATTTGTCATTGTAAACTAGAGCTTGTGTGTCTTTGAATCTATTCGTATAAATTACCAATAATCATAAATAAATGACAAAAAATCTCTCTCTCTCTCTCTCTCTCTCTCTCTATATATATATATATATATATATATATATATATATATATAAGAGGGTAGGAACCAGTGACGGAGTGAAGAGAATATAAATATGACTCTGAATATCATAGCAATTATAATGTGTTTTATGACCTTTATCATTATGATATGTGCACATTGATAAAATACCAATAATTCAAGATACAGCCCAGGAAGTCAGGGCTAGACGCTTACAAAATTAATTGGGACAATATTTCCCTTGTTCTTTATTCAGACAAATGCGAGTGAAACTTCCTAAAATGTACGCTCTTTTTTAGACTGCAAGTGATTAGGCCTAAGTGTAAGTATTAGAATGAACAAATCAAACCTGGAAGGTATGTGGAATCATGCCTGATTAATTAATTATTTGACCAATTAGTAATGTACATTATAATATGTTCAATGGTGATGGATTGAGTTGAAATAATTTGAAATAGCCATTTCACTTTTTACACAACTACTATATTTTCGATCTCTTGTTCCTAAGGCCTATATTAATTGGGTCAAGAATGTCTAATATTTTGTTAAAACTAATAACATTCCAGACAAACCGTTTATATACACAAATAAGTATTTGAGAACAAATTAAATATTAAAACCAAAAAATGCCCACGGTTTATCTTGAAGTAAATACAAATGTATACAATTTGGCAAAACAATAACAAGTAACATTTATAATAATCTGTAGCTGTCAACACAATACTAATATTTCAAATAAATAAAAATGCATATAAGTTTGCCAATCAATAAATTAAAAAGGAGAATAAGTAATAATAGTAAATCAACACTACTTAAACCATGAGAATGTCCATAGTTTACAGAAACATCCATTGTTCGCAAAATGTTCCACAATGATTAAACTCTATGTATAATCCACCCTAAATTGTATTTTACCTTTTTAAATCGCCATAAATATATTTGCTTAACTAATTGGTATATATTTTTTAATATAAAATGTTTAAGAATGTTTTAGAAATAAACTGACCCTACATATCTATTAACATTATTTATTTTACATATTTGCTAATCACAAGAGGGGTGATTTTTCTGCTTGAAGCTCTTGAATGTGTTGATTTATGTAAAGTTATTTCATTGAAATGAAAAGAACAATATGCAAATTAGTAAAAAAATACACACTATAGCTGTATATAATATAATAATACTAACAATTTGGTCGACCTCGGTGGCCTTTAGGTAAAGTACTTGCCTCAGGACCTGATGTTCGTGGGTTCAAACCAAGTCGGGGTCAATGGATTTCCATCAAGCGATAAAAATCCGTAATGCAACTTCCTTCGGAGGGGAAGTAAAGCCGTCGGTCTCATGTCGATTGTTGCATGTAATAAACCCTGGAGCGTATGCAAACATACCTTTTCTGTCAAAATTGGTAGAGCTCGCTTACATAAATTCTCTGCGCTGACATAATCAGTCGGTTCAGAAAGTTCACGTTAAATATTTCAACAATATAAATAAAACTTGCAAATTGATCCGTTCTTTGCTTACGTAATAAAAATAGAAATTATATCAAATTAGGACATTCACCACCTGGTTGCCATTTTTTTAAATTTACTCATTGTACTGTACAATACCAAACTAGCTCTGGCTACCCCAAACCAATTATTGTCATTAATAAGTTTAAATATTTGAAATAAAGCATTAATTAATCCACAAACTGAGTGCTCAAACGAATGCAATTCATTGGCGATGCAATCTAAGCAATATTATTTTTATTGTCATTGTTACAGAAACATGTTGTAAAAAAGCACCATAGATCACCAAAGAGAATAAATGAAATAACATAATCTTTTAATCTGTGAATAATGGGCAAAGAGCATCACTGCTCACCGATGTAAATCACTAGGAATCTTTTATTTTTAATTTTCTGCTAGATAGGTGCTAGTTTATAATTCATGTTTTAATTTTGTAATCGTCACGCTAATGGACCTATTCTTAAGATAATATTTGGTTTATGTATTAGTTTATTTTTAGTTATTTTTTTTTGTCTGCCTATACAAAATTAAAATTTCCCACTACATCTAAAAGTTATTTATTTTTATATGCCATTTTCTGGCCCCCTATTTTTTAAATTACAAATTTTCTACCTCTTATGGTTATGAGGGGTGTGGTTTTCTTAATAACTTGGCAAATTTAAATTTTCTTCTGTGTCAAAAAGTAGCTTTACTAATAATTTTGATATGAATCCAAACTACTACTACTCCATCTCCCTTTCTCACCCCTCCCAACAGACACATTTTCAGTTATCACATTCCCATTTTAAAATATAATACTTATTTGGATACCTGATACGGCTTTATTACCTTATTGTCAAATTTCAGTTTTCGACAACACCGAAAAGTAGTTTTTTTTAATAATAATTGTTCTCTCAATTCGAAGATCTTACATTTCCCAGGCTTTCATTTAAAATATCCATATGTTCTGACGTTTGGCTATCCAAAGAGTTTATTGACTTGTAATATGCAATTTATTAGCCCCCATTTCAAAAGCCCTCTTAAGAAATATCAAATGTTTAGCACTCATTTGGTGTAAACCTTCTAAATTTTGGCAAAAATCAATTTTATAGCTCGCTTTAAATTTTATGTTATCTTTACATACACAAATTTACCTCACCTCCTCCTGCACTCTCATTCACTATTTTCTAGAGTCTTAATTTAAAATTTCACGATATTATGGTCATTTAAAGGGGTCTCTTTAGCTGCTTATCAAATTTCAGTTCTCTACCACACATACGAGTAGCTGTTTATATTAATTTTATTTTTATTATAACCTCTCCTCTCCACCCTACCATTGATATAACTCCCAAATAATTTTTTAGAAAATTAAGAATAATTTTGTGATCTCTAGCTATATCTTCTATATGGCTGGCAAATCTAATTTTTCTATCTAACCTAAAAATACTTCTGATTACACTCCTTTCCCCTTATTTAATGGAATGACAATTTAAAATATAAATTTTTATGACTTTTGTAACCGCACAGTCTAAATTGGAAGGCGTATTGGTGTAATATTGTATTTTATGAGTTGCGAATGACAAAACGAGTGTTGCAGGTTGTTTTGATTGGCCTATAAACAAATAGAATATAGGAGCTGACCACAAAATCAGTGTCAGCATTCCTTAAAATATATCACATATACGAGTAGCATGGTGTGCGACGTGCGTGTATAACTTATGTATAAAGTAGATAGAAGAAAAATAATAGAGATAGAGAAATAAAAATAGTTTAAAGATAAGACCATTTATTAAAATTCGCTTTTGAATACTAGTTTAAGAGAGCGAGTTACATTAAGTCAAAACTATATACATCAAGTATTAGATTGGCTTTTATTATTGTGTACATAGTGTTTTTGTAAATAATACTTGTGCCTAAAGTTTCTAAAAAAAACTTGCAAAAATAAATATTTTAGGACTAAACACGTGTACAAACCCATTGGTATTTAAAAATGCAATAAAGAGAAAGTGAATTTAAAATAACAATTTAGGGACTACTTGTACCTGATTTTGCTTCATAATCATACCATTCATATTTATCTGAGCTATGAATTGCTTTTAGAAACTTTTCTTTATATTTCAGGTATTGGAACATTTCCATACAGGTTTCGTCAAAATTGGTGTAGAGATGCATCACAGCCTTTAATGTCCCAATACTCATTTGGGTTTTTTCACTCCCCCAGTAGTTATTTATTATTGAAAAAAGTCTTTCAACTGAAGAACTCGTGGCAGGCAGGCAAAGTATAGACTCACATAGCAACTGCAGGTTTTTAAGAGGTTGAATCTTGTTGTTCATAAAAGTAAACACTTCCGAACACCTGGTTTGAATAGGGATTTTACTCTCATTCCACTCAGGAATTTTGTCCCCATCTAGAAAGTTTGTTAACGCTGTAATTTCGTCAAAAAACCAATCTTCAGCTTCAGTAGAGCCAATGGTATCTTTGAAAGCCTCATACGAAGCCAACACCTTCTCCCACGTAACTTACTCATGTAATCTGACCCATTCAAAAAGTTTTAACTGTTGCAGATTAGCAGTCCATTTTTACAAATATGCAATGCAACCCGAGTAGGGGGCCTTAGATTCTGTAGAAAAATCACTTTTGTAATTCACCTCGCTGACTGTTTCAATGCTGCTAAGACAGCTTCTTACTTTCACTGGCAAGAATATAGCATTTTCCCTGCTTTTAATTTCTCAAGCAGCTCAAAATATTCTAGTGCGGCATCAGTTTCACACTTATTATCACCTTCAATATTTAAAATTGCCTAGTGAAATAGAAAGCTAACATTTAGAACAAACCACAACCATGCTTCACCCACAGGGTTTTCAAACAAATGTTTCAATATTGTTGGGC
>CABEEJ010007140.1:0-33350 GCA_901482245.1 Timema douglasi | reverse complement strand
ATCTTTCTTCGTTAGTTCCGGATTGTTCCGAAAAAAAAACACAGTTTTTTCCGTTTTGATACGCTCACAAATGATATGTTTACTTTGGACCTCCATAAAGCTGCCTCGCCGTCCTTTCCCCTAAAAACATTAAAAAAAATTATGATTGCAATCGCTGGTTAGAAAAAGGATAGCGTTAACGGGGAAACCAATGAGATAGAAAGATACGTTAGTGTCTATAAGCGCATCTACTGCAATTTAAGAACGAAACGACCTATTAGTATTTATTATTTGGTCCATAACTTTAGAAAGGCATTGTGCATAGTTATGATATTTAGATATTTTAGTAACCATTTATCACACGAAATATAAAATAGCCTGACATTTATTAAAAATTTGCATAAAATAGTAGAGTATATCACAATGTCTTATCAAGTGTTGAGAGAAAAAGAAATACCCGAAGGTTTTTTCCTTTCTCACGCATTGTAAAACAAATGACAGCTCGAAAATTTCAGACACAGACATTGAAATCAAATTGATCATTGGCTGTTTTGATCTGAGTTAGGTTAATCTTATTGCAGCCTAGTATTTCTATTCTTAGCCTAAATTATAGAGTCTAACCATAGCTAATTGTCTAGAATTAACATCTACGACGATGATCAAGTCACATTTTAAAATCTCCTGGCCATAAAATATATTGATAAATGATAACACCCATCACTAACATATTGATGAGTATGAAGAGGAAAATGCACAATTCACTTGTATAATTCTAACACTAACCTGTGGGTGAAATGCGAGTTTAGTTCAGTGGTTTCCAACCTTTTGCCGGGTTTGACATCAATTTTGATCTTTGAGACCATCGTGACCCTTTGATGGCCTACAATTCTTAATATCCTGGTTCATTAATTTTAATTTTCTAATATTCTTACTAATCAGTGATATTCTAATTTTAGCACCTCATCTTAATACCTGTTTGGGTTATGAACGTGTGCACTAATTTCGCTAATTTGTCGGGGATAAAAAAGTTGATTTAAGATTAAGTTTACCTGAAGTTGTGAGGAGGAAGATTGGAAAACTATTTAGGTAAAATCAGTCTCAGAACCGTCAGAGAGAATATGAATCCTGACATCATAATTAAACCAAACTAGCGCACCACTAGGCTCACGTGTTTTGTTTAATTCCTATAACTATATTATCTTATATTATGTATGTGAATGTGATTAAGATGTTTCAAAAGAGAAATAACAAACCTAGTGGGTATTTTGAAAGCTGAGATAGAAATCCTCCCGCCTAAACACGAGACTCCTATAACAAACTAAATCAACAAGTAGCTGCCTGAGTGAAGTAAACAAAAGAAAGCTAATTAATAACTAAATTGTTTTACTGTAATAAAATTTTGCTCCTTCTTAAAGTAATAATCAGTTTAAAAAGTAATCATAACACTATAATCTCATCAAGCAATATGATTCCACCCGATAAATACCACGACCCCAAAAGGGGTCTTTAAGTAAACTACCCTTAGTTTTAGGTTTGAATATCAAACTCCGAAAACCTCTCTGGGAGCCCTATCAAAACCTTAAATATCAAGTGTCAGCCTGGTCGATGAAATGGCTTAGGCTCTATACAGATATACAAACACACAGACAGGCGACATCGCAAAAATCACTTTTTCGGTTTCAAGGTGTCATGAAACGTTGATATTTATAAAAATTTTAAGTTCTTTTTTTTACGATAACAATACTTTCTCTACGCGAGGTGTGCGAGAAATTAAATATAAAATTATTCCCACAAATTAAATCAATTTTTTTAAACATATTTGTAGAGGTCTTGACTGAAATGTCTACTATTTATTTCAATTCTTTACGTCTCAATGTCCTTATGAACTAACTTCGTGTTCACACTTTAGGAATTGTATGAGAAGGGTAAAATTTAGAGAAAGTGTATCTACATAAAGTGGAAAATCATTTAGGCAAAATGATCTCGAAACATCCGGTGAGTTTCGAACCCCAATATTAGTCATGGTAAATCTGGTTGTAGCAAGGACGATAAGACTCCATATGTGTGTGTGTGACCATATTAGCTCAGCTGGTACAAACAGTTGTTGATATCTAACAGTAACCGTAAATGTTTTTTAAAGGGTTTATAACTGATTATTCACACTCTTACTAACATCAATAGCATAAACAAATCACAAACGTATACTTACTATTATTATTTAGGGGTGTGAGAGGTGGACATACATGGTTCAGTTTGAGACAGAGAGCTCTACTATTTTGGGTGGGATTGGGAACAGGTATTTTTAAATTCCTAATTTAAGGATAGTTTCGAGAACATATATTTTTTTTCTTCTCCTGTGGGGGGTGTTAAGATTCAGATGGACACCTACTATTTAAGAACGATAAAGTTGTAAAGCCTTTTTCTCAAAAACTATAAATAAGAACAACATGAGTTTTTTTATATTCTATTTAAATTCTAAATTTAATTTGAACTATATTAATAAAAAGTTACAAATTAATATGTACTTTGTTACAATAAGACGTAGTTTTGATTAATTTAAAATTAAATCAAACATTAAATACAAGAATATAGTTTTGAAGTTATCATATTGTTCTATCATACACGATGGATATTTATAGTTGATTGATTTAATCAAAATTTGGTATTTTCAAATTAAATTATGTCTACACTCTTGAAAAAGTTCAGCCGTTTCCTGCCAGATGGGTCTGTTATCCAAACCCCTTTTTGGCTTTATCTATCTTTCCAGAATTTTTTGTGAGCCCAGATAATCCCCCTTCCCTCACTCCATTTATATCCTGATCAGGTAAAACCATTGACTTGACAATTACTGTCTTTCACTTTATTACTACTATTACCTCCAAACCTGAGTTATTGAAAATATTCCCTGTGATGAATTGATCGTTGAATGTATATATATATATATATATAAAATAAAAGGTTGCTAATGCTTTCTAGTGGAGAGATATGGAACTAAGCTCTTGAGTTATAAAGGTTGTCAAGTCTGGAAGGTCTTTTTCCCTACCAGAATAATTCTATGTAGTAGTATTCTGGTAGTAAAAAATCTCCCATACCTGGATTTCTAACAAAATAAACGCATAGGTACAAAATTTGTTGTTTGTCGTGGAGATTTTAACATTGCTTGGTGACTTCTATGATATATATATAGACTTGACAACCTTTATAACTCAAGAGCTTAGTTCCATATCTCTCCACTAGAAAGCATTAGCAACCTTTTATTTTCATATTAGTCAGGTGGCCTTGAAGGGTGGATTTTAATGAATTACTCTCCCCCTCCCCCCTAATTTGGTTAATAGGGGAAGAAGCAACTTGAAGGAAGGATCTTTTTTCCCCCTCACTAGACTGGCGACCTTGAAGAGTGGGTTAAACCAGCCCCTCTCCCCAACCTTTACCCCTTTCCTAATAGCGATAGTAGAAGTTAGGGGTTTGTTTCCCTGGCGAATATCTCTTTATATTGTTGATCCTGCAAAGTACAAACATATTTTGCCTTGATATTCCCAAGTTTTGGTTGTGGAGCACTAACTCCCTACCTTACTTCAGGCCTTGTGAACGAGTTGCTTGATTTCTTATTTAGTACAGCGTCTTACAACCCGTACGGATTATACACCTAAATACTAGGTTAGGAATTGGGAAGGTTGAATTCAGATGAAGTGAGCCCACATTTTCATCATATAGAATTTAGTAAATATGTTTGAGCTTCACACAGTGAAATTAGAAGGAAATCTAAAATTTCCCTGACTGGTGCACAGCGCAAATAGTTTACGCTTCCAACGGTATAATCACATCCAGGATTTGATATTAATTAAATGAATACACGGTTTAAAACTATTTTAATATATCGCTAATTATAATGGAGCTAGGTCTGTGTACCTCCCTTATATTCTTGTAAAAAGTTTGGTTACTGTCAGTCAGAGAGCCGAACTAGGTCTGTAAATCTTTCAATTATATTTACCTGAAGGGTCACCAACAGACCAGCCGGAGTGGGGCACATTGTTCAGTGCAAGCTGTTATTGGAGTGATATGATGAATTGTGAATTTATTTTAAATTATATAAAAAATTGGAGAAATCATCCTGATTATACAATCTTTTTTTAAATTAAAACACTACAAGACGTTCAAAAGAAAGAAAATCTACTTTACTTTATTTAAGATATTTCTAAAGTGAAATAAATATTTTATTCATTAGCACGCTAAGCATAACACCAGGGAGTAAATATAGCGGGAGAGGCTAAGAGAGAATATCTTGGTTAAAGAGAGCGACACAAACTGATCAAGAAGCTGCTCATTCACATCAGTGATCACGAGGACCAAAAATGGGACTATGTTTTCTAATGATTAGGGGATGGGGTTTGGACGCCACTGGTTGTATATAGATGGCTTATCCAAAATTGTTTCCCGCTCTCCCTTCACACAAATGCTGCATACACTTTTTTCATCCTCGTCCCATTAGTGTAACGGGTGGTAACATGCATAGAAAAGATAAAACAAACCAATAAATATCAGGAGAGCAGGGAATTGTCCGGGAATTTAATTAAAATGAGCAAAAGACATGGAATTTAAATATTTGACTTAAGAAACCTTTTTAAAGTCCTTAACGTTTATTTTTAAAATTGGTAATCAATTTGGTAAACACTGTAAAAAAACATCAAAATCATCATTTACTGAGGAAGACCAGGAAAAAGTTTTGGTGAAAAAAGTTTGGTTTTAAAAACCTGTAAAATTCATGGATTATGTAGGTTAATGTTCTGTAGATACACTGTGTAAATATGTGACCAATTTGAATTGGTTGTAATAAGTGAAGTTTGTAGATAATCCACACTCACTGCAGTGCCAAGGTATATCTTGATCTCCCGGGTTACAATTGGAAGTGTAAGTAAACCCATTCAACAACCCTGATGGCAACTACAAGATATAAAATACAGGCTTAGTTAGTTATAATTTATACATTCTAATACATCTCTTGACATTAGATATTCTTATTGTAAAGTATTAAAATGACAACATTTATATTTATTAGATAAAATGTGTATTAATGAATATATTAACTTATTAAAAATATGTAATATAGGCTTTATTCTTTTTATGCTATATAAAGTTTGTAAATTTATCTAACGTGAATTGATTTAGTTTAAGCCGTTTATAAATTACATCCCACATCTAGCAACTTGTCAAGGTAGCTGCAGCTTTACAAGAACTGAGTACACTAGCTGTAAACAAGGAAAATATATTTAAATGGTAGGATAATTGCATTTGCATAGAGTGAGAGTGAGATACAATTATTTAAGATAACCACATTTAATATATATATTCGGGATTTGAGCCCTGTTCTTGTCAATCCATGGTTCAAACAAGATGAAACTGACACCTTTGTTGGCATGATCATTGTTTTTTGTAAATAGAATGTTTATCTTCGTAATGTGATAGCTCTTTAATTTCCTTAAGCATTCTTAGAATAAAAAGAGGTAAACTATTTATATGTATGATATATATATTAGCACCTCATTTTACTAGCTGTTCAGTATGTACGCATATTAAGCTGTAGTGATTACGCTGGTGAATTTGTAAGGTTGAGTTTAAAGGAGTGTACCCGCATCTGCGATACTTATAAAGGTATAACTACCTAGCACGCCCACCTTTTCCAGTTTGATCTTTGATCCCAATTTAGAGAAAGTGTGTATTGTGATGATTACGTAATGTTGTTGCCGCTCTTTGATTGGTTGTTACGTAATGTTGTTGTCACTCTCTGATTGGTTTTCCTCCCCCCTCCTCCTGAGCCTCTTTCAGAGATTTATTCTTGTCCAAACTTGTTTCTTTTAATGTTTGGCTAGGATTTGGATGGGCGTTGGAGTTTATTATTGGTGTAAGGAGTTTATTGTCGTAGGATTGGGACGGGCATTGGAGTATATATTTTATTTATTGGCGTGCAGTCCACGGCACCAGGTGCTCCTCCCTCGGCATCGCTTAAGAGCGATGGAAGGATCTTCTCTGGCCGGCCACTGAGTGAAGGGTGTGTTAAATGGTTCCCCTGCCTTGAGACCACTTTCACTTCCTCTCACCTCCCCCCCTCCTTCAAGGCATGTGTCGCATCCCCCTACGCAGTAATGGGTTTTCCCGGTGTCGCAACCCCCTATGTGGTAATGGGTTTTCCCTTATGACTGGTGCCAGTTTGGTGGCTTGACAAGACAGAAATAGAACACTACCTTGAATGATGTCGCAATGGGGTTTCTCTGATGACTGGTGCCAGTTTGGTGGCTCGACAAGACAGAAATAGAACGCTACCTTGAATGATGTCGCAATGGGGTTTCTCTGATGACTGGTGCCAGCTTGGCAGCTCGACAAGACAGGAATAGATCGTGACCTTGAAACCGTGATCTAGGTCATTGACCCTGGAAACTTTCCCCACTGTAATAGGTTTTACCGGTGTTGTCATTGCAACCCCCTAGCCCCTGTGTTGTAATGGGTTTTCCTGCGACTACAGAGCATTGGAACAACTCTGACTATGCACAATCAGGGGCCTCAGAATCCTCAGTTAGGGGTCCGCTATCCCCTACCACAAAATTCTACTAAAATTGGTTGTTTAGTATCGTCCGTCGACATGCGCGGATGTAGGTATCAGCCATGCACCGAAGGAGCGCGGTAGAAATATTCCGGGGCCGAAGAGGGAAACTAGTGACAGTACACCTCTTTGAACTTATGATCTCCGCTGCCATGGTTACACGCACCTTTTTCTGGCTAAACGTGCGGTAGGGCTGATTAATAAAATGTTCCGGAGGGAGAAATAGCGACAGTTTACACCACTGGGGATTCGATTTCAAACTCTCCCCCACCAGAATTAGATGAGCCTGACAGATGACGTGCACACCGGGATTCGAGCCTGGATATCTTTAGCACTGCTAAAGTCTGTTAGAACGGTCGTACTTCCTTCTAAATATACACCCATCCCCTATTTGCGAAGGAGTTTTGCTAGACGACCAGATTTTCCTAGACCAGGTGGAATGTGTACCCGCATTTAAAAATCAATCTCAGAACGGGAATCAAATGGCGATCACCCTGTCATCGACCGTCTAGTATAACGACGCTTTAGACGAAGCGACCATAGATGCATCTATACAAAAAATATTATAAAATGCATTGTGACGGTAGATTTCTACCCAAGGATAAAGTGAAAAAAAAGAAACAAACGTTTTATTCCTTGAGCCACTTATACCAACAGAAGAAAGTTTTAAATAAATATAGTGGTTGTACCATCATTTGCATACTCCAGCTATCCTACTTGCCCCCGTAACCGGGTGTGATGTGCACCCGCATTTATGAGGCTAACAACACACGGCCAGAGAGTACATCATTACTCAGTGGGCACGTGATCACAATTGATTAGTAACGGTAAATCAACCCTGTTTTATATGAACTGACCGCTCAACGTCATCAAATTGTCGCTTCGACAAGTCGAGACAAGAATGATATTGCAATTGGTTTTCCCTGGCACCAGTTTGGAGGCTCGACAAGACAGGAATAGATTGTGACCTTGAAACCGTGAGCTAAGTTATTGACTCTGGCAACCCTCCTCCTCGGCAATGGGTTTTACCGATGACGTCATCGTGCTGTAGTAACCCTGATGACTAGGGGGCGGAATTTGCCCTAAATGCCTTTTAAAATCCTATGCTTTGAAAAGTAGGCTTTTGAGGTATAAGTTTATTTTCGAGGATTTCGAAGATAATGTGATAGTTTTTATAGTGCCTATAAATGCCTATCTTGCTGTTTAGTGCCTATTTTACAAATGGGATCCCTAAAGTGCCCTTTTTTTATATCTTTCTCTTTCTCCTACCCCTTTTTTTCTTTCTAAATACTTGCGGCTGCCCCCCTCCCCTTCCTTCACTCCTTAAGTCACTCCACGTGGATACTCGTGTTACGTATAAGACACATGTGTCCAGTAGTCTGATAGGTTCAGACTGGTCAGTCCGGCAACAGAGATTTTCTTCTAGTTCACAGCAGTGTCAGTTAATTCAGTGACTATGTATATTTCACTGTTACACTGACCGCTGTGGCAGATATGTTGCAACTTTTTTTGTTGGAAAACTAGACTCTACAGGTCATAGGAAACCTCACTTGGTTGTTTCAAAGATGCTTGAGGCAACCAACAGCTCGACAATTGCCATAGTTTTCCGTGATGCTTTGCGTAAACATATAACTTAATTTCACAAGATATACTGTGTTAATTTAATGATTTGCGGTGTTATTCCTGTAAAAATGAGAATTATAAATCAGTTAATTTGTTTATATTGGGTGTCCTGTGACCATCAGAAAACTACAATGAATGGTTTTCGGTGCTGCTGACAGACAGTGCGGCCTAAATGTTGAAAGCATCTGCAAACTTAAAAGTATTCTAAACCAAGCTAATTCACGTCAATTGTTTGGCGCGTGCTGTTCATAGGGTTGCAGAAGAAATTAGATCACATTTTACAAATGTTAACGATTTTATTTCTACAGTCAAGAAAGTGTTTTTGAACGCTCCATTACGAATATTCTCATTTAAGGCCACCCTGCCCAACACACCTTTGCCACCACAAATAGTGTTAACGCGTTGGTGTACATGGCGTTATACAATACACTATATTTAGGTGTGTTCGCTAATTAAAATTGCAGTGAGCACTTACCACTAGTTTTATTGATTTCACCTGTCGGTCCATATTATTGAAACATATTTTAAATTTAATGGTTATACTTTTAGAATACAATATATTGAAAGAATGTTGAGTTTTGATATATCAACCGTTTTGCTTGTAGGTAGTCCAAAATTTTGACAAGGAACAAGCTGTCGCTATACAGAAGCAAATGCTGCCATCTCTTGCTCAAGTGTCATTGCGGATCTGGCATACGTAAAAAGCAATTTTGGAAATCTTCTTGGAACAATCACAGTTTTAGAAGAGAGGGATTTTCCTATTATAAAAGCTGTTAAGATAATGCGGGGAATAGAAGAAAACCTGAATCAGGCTTCTGGCTCAGTTGGTACAGCAATCGTCGACAAATTTAACAGAGTATTGCAGCGAAACTCTGGGCGGAAAGTGGTGGCCAGTATTGCAGACATCTTAGAAGGACAAACTAAATCACTCCCAGAAGTCAATCTTAGCTCAGCAGATATGGCTTGTCTGAAATTTTGCCCGATGACTTCCTGTGATGTCGAGAGAAGATTTTCACAGAATAAAAACATTTTGTCAGACAACAGAACAAAATTTACATTTGAATATATTAAGAAGTATTTGGTAATTAACTCTAATGGTAATTAATTTGTGTTTATGGAAAGTGTATGCTAAATTTTAAGAATTAATAATAAAAATGTTGATTGTTTTGGTGCATTTTTTCATTACTATGCCTATTTATGTGCTTATTTATTCTTTTTAGTGCCTATTTATTGCCTTTTTATACTTTATAATGTCTATTTATGAGCCTAATTTTGAGATTTTTAGTTCCTATTTTCCTGCCTTTTTTAAAAATTTTAGTGCCTATAAATCCGCCCCCTACTAATGACTCATGTCTGGCACCAGCTTGATGGCTCGTCAAGACGAGACAAGAATAGATCGTAACCTTGAAACCGTGAGCTATTACAAGAGTTTATTGACCCTGTTCATCTCCTACCACGTGACGTCACTCAAGGGAGGGAGTGGATGTATAGAGGGGGGGGGGGTAGCTTGCTTGGTCGTATATTTATAAGAGTTTGTAGAGTGGTTCAAGATGGACAAGTTACAGCAGCTGGTAAATATGGTTGATGCCGTGCAGACCGTAAAATTGTGTGATCTAACAGTAGATCAAAAGTATTCGTTGGATAAATTAAAATCGGCCAATACAAAGTTCGGGTGACGCCTAATAGCCTATCTAAATGGCGAGTTTTGTGTATTTTTACCCGGTCGTTTTGGTAATCTAAGAGATGAAGACGTGTGTGAGCTTAATAAAGAAAAACTGGTATTTACCTGCGCTGGAGTAAAACAAGGTTCACCTACCATTGTAAACTTTGAACGCGAGACGGCGCAGAAGAGTCAAACAGTTAAAACAACTACATCGGGCAGCGGAGCAGTTAATACATGTTCAACGTATCGCAAGGTGGACCCTACAAACCATACAGCACGTTTAGCTCTCGGGTACGCTCACCATGCTTAGAACCGGCTATATTAATTTAATGTTTGTGGGTCATACGATTGCAGGGCGTGCCTACATGTCGGTAGATAATGTTCACAGCGTGGCGGTGAGCGATAGACATGTAATTTACAAAGTAGAGGAGCGAGGCTACATAGCGCTCTGCGGCTCTACATGTCACACGATAAGAGCGACTGAAGTACTACCCTACGAGAGAATTGAGGAATCTTACATGTGTGATATGACACGTGGTCTGTAAATTTCCACCAGGGGGACATTGTGGTCGTGTTGCCCAGGCCTCTACCACCTTTCCAAGCTCCCCACTACTCACCACCATCCTTCACGACACTGCAGCTACCACCTTCACACCCAGAGTCGCTGAAGTGCCCACCGTCAGAATCACCCGAGTACTCACCACCAGAATCGTCTACCTACCAGACATCAGAGTATTCACAGCCAGAGACGCCCGTATGCTCACCACCAAAGCCATCTGCTTACCAGACATCAGAGTCAGCAGAGTCACCCGCGTGCCCACCACCATCGGAGGAGGAGGTGGTAATGTATTAAGAATGAATTTAGATGATTTAACAATATACTAAACTTACTCAAATGTTAAAATTATGGGTGAAACGCCCAAAAACTACATAATCGGTCTGGGCACTTTCGGTAACGTCTTCCTTCCAAAGTTTGTCTATTATTTGTATTGTAAGCGATTTAACTCCAAACCAGGCTCTATGATATATCACAGAGGACTAAGTGTGATGTTTAAAAGTGAATTAATAAACTAGGCGCGCCCATGTTGTCGTAGCACTCTGCTGACGTCATTGGAGATATCGGTGACATTTTTAAAAAACATGAGGGGGGGAACTCAGTTTGAGAGTAGAGAGCGTTGCCGCTTGAGCGAAAGTGTTTATTTTTCTCTCAGGGATAATTATTGTGCAGCATCTCCAATTGCCATTATGACATTTAAATGCTGCATTTGTGAGAGGACCTACTCAAAGCTCTCCAACCTTATTCGACACTAACATCAATTTCATCAAACACCTCCAAATACTGCTCACCAGGATTCCTGTTGAGACGAGGAAGTATTGTGCAGTGCGTTAGACCTGATCGAGAAAGAGGAATACTACCGTGTCAATTGGTTAAACGAACTTGAGAAAAACGAAAGCTATAACGTCGTGCTACCTGAGGAAACCACCAACGAACCGAATGTTATTGTACTTGAGTTTGTTGGAAGATTAAGATTTCCCGGTAATATCTGTGGAGACATTGTCAATATGCGTTCTATCACCTCTCAACGAGTCCTGAACTATTTTGGAGTTGATTCCTACTCATTTTCTAGATGTTAGAAGAGATTATATTCTCTCCTGATATTTTTTATTAGTTAAAAGAGTGATTATATTTTTTTGTATCAAAATTATATAATTCATGTTGCACTATAGTCTTAATTACTTGTATTAGTTGTAGCATTGGACGTTATAAGGGAGACGCTAAAACAAAACAAATAGAAGAGACTTACTGCATTCGCCTGTCGACTGGGCCTGCGGGGAACAACGGCTCAAAGCCTCCGGACGAACATTCACTGACCCGGGAGAACAAGACACTAAGAGCGCGTGAGGTCTGGCAAGCTAAGCGACGCCTAGGCTGGGCATGCGTAGTGACTAGTCTCCGTTACGATAAAGTTCCCGAAGCACAGCATGCTTGCATTTTTGTTCCATTTTAGTCCAGAATGTATCCTACCCCTTCTCCTTTCGTCCTTTACTGAGTTTTGTATATATTCTGCTCTCTGTATCGATAACGTCACAATTGGGCCTGTGTCTTAGCAGGGTTAACATAAGCTCCAGCTTTCGGCGTCTAAAAAATGTAATATCTAAATTTTTTTTGGCTTATGAAACCTTTTATTTACTTTAATATTTTTCTAAATTCTCTTTTCGACCACACTTTTAAAAAATTGCTAAAATTACGTCTTATGGTTAGGAACATTTCCTTACTCTTTTGTATTACTAGGTCTTTGCGCCTTATTAACAGTAATGTCATTTATATTACGATAGGTTGGATATTTTTTTTTTAAATGTATTTAGGAATTTTTAATAACTTTCACGAATACCATTTTCTTGGTCTTGGCGTTAATTTATTACGGATTGTTTTCTGAGAATAAAGTTGTATCTTATACAAACTTTTTCGCGCCATTTCTAATGGCTAACTATTTGATATTTAAATTTTTTTTGTAATACGTTAATTCTTAAGGGATATCTTTCATTGCTAAGTTAAGATGGTTTATTGTCACTTGCAAAGCTCCTTTTATTCTGAGCAAACTTTTATAGTAAATGTAGGATTTAGATATTTGATATTAAAAATATAAAATATGTATAGATTTAGTGTTACTAGAAGGGCGCCTCTTCATGATAGAGGTATTGTTTACTTCATTGAGTTACCTTTTTATGTATCACCATATGACTATGTTTATAAAGTCTTTAATTAGTCTCGCGTACACAATACGCATGTTAAGAAAACAATGTTAACCTTTATATGGAAAATTTCATTGGTTTTGAGTTTATATGTTGTTTACCTATATTATATTGTATACTCTGAGTCAAACTGTTACGCAACTATTGAGCGTTATTAATAAATATCAATCTTTCTTGATATGCTTTGTATCTTTCTGATATATGCCCCATTATTCCCAAGGAAAGTTCGCCCAATACTTGGGGTTTTATATGAACTTTAGGAAGGCTGCAGTCTCTTGCTGTCTGGTTGAGATAGAGGTTCACATTTATAATATCCACAACTGGTTCGAGGGTTGCGAGTTGTGGGACTGTAATGTTTGTGTTTAGCATTTACAGCCTAGAACTCCTCGGCACTCGCTCTGGGTTAAACTCCCCCCATCTTTTTAAATTTTATGTTTTTCTATGTGTTTTGTTGGCATCTGCCACTTTTGGATGCTACATAGTCACATGACCTAAATAATATTACTGCTTGTAAAAAACATTCTATGTTGTTGCTGTGGCTTCACGCTATGAATGTTTTAAATCAATTAATTGTTGATTGTCAATAGAAAAACTAGCATTAAAATGTTGTTCTTTTTTTTAAACCCTAGAATATGTTGGTTGGCAATCCCTGGAGAATCAAAGAGAGGAAGGAAATGGCAACATTGTCATATTCATTTATAAATTGTTGTGACTTTATATTGCTACCTAAAAAGAAATAAAAGGATTTAATTGTTTCTTTCTGATCGTTTCAACTTATCCATAATGTTTGAGACTGAGATTATAAGCCAAATAAACTTGTATTTTTAGGATTGGAGAGGGGGTGTTTGAATATAGACTCTAAAACACAAATATGACAGATTATAATATTTATTTATTTATACAAATACAAGTTTTTACAAATAGATCTCATACCACGAAAAGTATACTTGGAATATTTATTTACACAAATAAAATTTTACACATATATCTTACACTATAAAAAGTATACTTGGAATATTTATTTACACAAATAAAGGTCTTTACAAATTTATCTCATAACACGAAAAGTATACTTAGAATATTTATTTACACAAATAAAATTTTACACATATATCTCACACCACGAAAAGTATACTTGGAATATTTATTTACACAAATAAAGGCTTTTTCAAATATATCTCATACCACGAAAAGTATAATTGGAATATTTATTTACACTATTCAAAGTTTTAGAATATATCTCACACTATGAAAAGTATACTTGGAATATTTATATACACAATAAAAGTTTTTACAAATATACATCATACCTCGAAATGTATACTTGATATAGTTATTTACAAAAATCAAAGTTTTTACATATATATCTTACACCATGAAAAGTACAATTGGAATAATTAGTTAAACAAATACAATTTTTATAATATAGCTCACACTATAAAAAAGTATTCTTGCAATATATATTTACACACAAATAAAAGTTAATATAAATATATCTCACACCATGTAAAGTATATTTGGAATATGTATTTACACACAAATATAAGTTTTAAAAATTTTGCTCATACCATGAAAAGTATACGTGGAATATTTATTTACAAAAAATGATAGTTATAGAATATATCTTACACCTTGAAGTAAATTATACATGTTTGGATGTAGAGGAAACAATAATCAATTTCTTGAGCTCGTAGCGGGAATAGTGTCCCTGGTATTAAATTACAAAGTCCAGTTTAAAGAGTATTTTAGTATATGTACATAGCCAGATGGTTTCAATTTAAAATATGTAAAAGATAAAATAAAATTGACTAGAATTAAAATATATACAAACATCTAGTTATATTGAATATAAATAATCAGGTAGATGAAGGATTGTACTGGCGGATAAAAAATATAAAAAGTATCCCAGATGAATATAATAAATCAATAAAAAATTATGCGTGTTTTCATGCAGAAAAATATATAAAATCTCGTAAATATTTGAAAAATGGTATGTCAGTGGAGCTGTCTAAAGTGAAAGAAAAAAAAGGTGATTATTCAGCCCGTATAAATGATCACTTTTTAATCGTGGTGAGTGTGTTTACAAGGACTTTGATGATACTCAAATGGCAACGTATTATAAGCATCGGTTACCGTCGTTTGAATGTACAGTACATGGGCAGGTATACTTTAGTCTGCAAAAGAGTACATAGAGTCGAAGGACCTGTTCTTACAATTTTGTGCGGTATCTGTATGTACCTTTCCATGGCCTGTTTGGTGACCATCGCTTTAAAAACGTGAAAATTAACATCGTTTCGGTTACCGTAGTTTATGGTGATCCTGCGAACCTTGCATACCGTTTTTGTTTTGGCAAGATTGCCACCAACACAAACTCGGAACGCGTAATTCCTTAGGCCGCCAGATACAAAGGCACTAACATAGCTTCCTTGACCGTAATCTTGATGTTCGTCAGTGAGGTCACCTAAAAGTCTCTGGTGGATGGACTCCAATCGCCGTGGCGTTCCGTGAATAGAACGCTATCTGTATCGTGATACAAACGCGGTCCCCCGATTGTTAAAGGATGCTGTATAAGTGCAACCTAGCCATAGAAGTCGTGTAGCTCACCACCACCTCACTCGTTTTAGGGTTAGGGCACAACGAGTCACGGGCATCCTTGTAATTGAGGAACATAACCTCATCATTTGCATTAATGACGCTGTTCACGGTGATGTACGGATCAGTCAGGTATATTTGGATGTCCTGATTGTCGTTGACAACGGCTACACGTAGTAAATCGGGTCTTAGCCCAAACTTTCCCCATAGCGAATTTAAAAAGAGTTTAGCCAGAGTGCGGAGACTGGGATTTTTACAATCAGAGTCGAAATTGAGTTTTATCTCTTCCCTTCCCTCATAATTTTAAATGCAAGCTAACATCTCATCTTGTGAGGTACACCACTCTGACCATACGCTGGTCTCTTGTTTAATTTTCAAAAATGTATTAGTGTACACGTGAAACAATCTGCCATAAACAGATACATTGTACTTCCACACTTCTTGTACTGCTTCAACGGTATATCCATTCTCAACGGGTTTCCGGATCTCGTCAATTACCCAGACTCCTGTCAAGCACCGATCTTTTTTGTTATTGTGCTGATACGCATCTTGGTTTTTCTACTCCCCGCATTTCCTGCACAAGATGAACATTAACTTGTCGTGCATCCGTGTAGGCAATGCGGGCATGAATAAATGCCGCGGAGATGTCACGGTAGCTTTGGCTATGCCTTTTACTTGATATATATACGGACAATTTGTTTCCAAATGAAGTTTGTGCTGGCTGATGTGATATATTTTGTACTTGCAAACGTAAGGATACAACGAACACACACCCAAGCACTAGATATTTTCTCCACAAAAAGTTCTACTTCGTGGAAGAGCTTGATACAATTTGTATGCCCGCTAAATAATGCATCCCTGGGACTGAGGGGCTCCTTGCTGTACACCTCGTGCTGTAGTACATATTGTTTCTAATCCTTTAACAACGCCGTAAACACGTCACCCTAATACATATTCCATATGGCCGTTACCCGCATAAAGGATATAGACACCACGTTGATGGGCCTCCCAGAAGAGCCATTGTATGGCAACGTGCGACTGTTGGTCTGCGCACCGGTAGCCAACATTAGGGATGATACCGATGGTATTCTCCTTAAGAAGACTTCGACGGTAAACCAACATGCCCACTCCTGCGATCGTACACGCCTCTCTGAAAAGATACACCTTTGCTTTTTCCATAAGCATCTCTCTAAACTTCAGGCAGGCCTTCCGTAGGATCTCTACATCTTTCACGCAATACAGTTCCAACTCTCGGTTAAAATCAAATACATAATTTTCTTTGACCAACGCATAATACAACTTCTCAATGTGCTCTTTCCTTCAACTGACATCTCCCCGATGCCGTAGTCCTCCTTTGGCGGTAAGGAACCCCTATAACCCGCGTTTTCTTTTTTTATTTAAAAATGGGGGTTAATGTCCCTTGGCCAAAGACTCGTCCAAGCCGAAGGTCTTTGGCCTCTTGGATAACAACATTGGGAGAAAGTTCAGCGAGTTGATAAATTGGTGCAGGCCGTAACGCATGGGCATGATTTCCCCACCATTCATTATGAGCTCTGGAATCCATTTTTTTAACACCCATAATATATTTTAAAATAAAATTCCCATCATAGCCCTTCGAATTATGGCCTAGTATGATGATGCCCTTAAATTTTGTATCTTTAATTTTCTCTATAAATCCGAAAAATTTGTCCTTTGTTGCGTCACTTTTGAATATACGAGTCTTATCGCCCCCCATTTGGGGCAATGATGGTCATTTACATCTGAATGAATGCAGGCCTTGCAACACGTCTGTACGACACAGATATTAGGTTCGTGCAAGTAGGTGTTGACCGCACCTTGAAGAAGAGTTTCTTGTCTGCATTCAATATCATAGAATACAAACATGAAATTGCTATTTTCCACTTACGGTTTTATGGGGCTTGCTTCATATAGCATAAATGACTAAAATGACGATATGATATCATAATCTACAAAAAGTTTCATAGCACCTATGTGAATAATTTGATGTTTTCAAACTGAATAATTTGATGTTTTCAAACTGAATAATTGCCCGCATACCTCACAAATTTTTTTTTACATCATAGACTGCCATGTGACCTCTGCAAAAACCAGGACGTTTATGGTTATCAAAACATGTCTGGTTTGTGAACATTCTTTACAGGTCACATATAGACCTCCACTTCACACCACTTTAGAGTAGCACTTTTTGCACGCGGAATCGCATTTGTGCTCGTTCTAATGATAAAACGGTACACGTCACTCGTGGCAAAATTACGAGCACATAATTGCGGGTGTCAAGAATGATATGACATCAAAATGGTTTTGCTTATTTCCGTGAAAATAAAAATAAAGATAGCCCTTAAAGGAATGTTCGGGGGGAGTAGGCCCCTCATATAAAACCTGCCTCCCCCAACGCTCCCTGAACACTGTGATTTTGTATTCGCAGATGTATGCTTGATATTGTTTTAGCTCAGTGATCCCACCACCTTTCACTAGATTCACACGGGCATCACAGAATAAATCTTCTGCTTTGTATTTTGGATAGGACGACCCTTTTTGATTTGTTTAAAGGTGTTCACATCCATGCATCTTGGCTCTCTTTTAATGTCACATATAGGTGGGCACGCCTTCTAAATATCAGGCTAATCTATTTCTGGTGGAGAAAGTTGGAAGCAATTCCCTGCTGCGGTAAACTGTTGGACGCAATAGATTGTCTAATATGTGAGTTTTCTGTTCTTTAACTACTAAAGAACTTATTTTAGTAATATCTACAAGTCACAGTACGCTCTCTTTCTTCCCCAAATGCAGCGGTTCTCACGCTTGCCTGAAGATCATAGTTAAAGTTTGGGGCAATAGATGGCATTGACATCTAGAAACAGCTAATTTCAACCCCCACTGTTACATTTTAGATAACAGATAGCGTGGCCATCTGGTTATCATCAATTTGACACTTTATCGAGGAATTGTATTTTTTTAAACGAAACTATAGTGTTTAAACATGTTTAGGTATACCAATATAATACTTAACCGTAGACATTATATTATTGTTTCTAACCGGTTATTAACAAGAGAGAGACAGAACTCTATATTGCTCATGATAATTATTTGTTGTTGAACTAAAGGTTCCGGATTTGATTCCCCGTGTCCAGGTGTCAATGATATCTAGCTGAAGTAATCCGCACTAAAAGGATAAGTAATAGCTTTGGCTATTTGATTCTTAAGCTACGTATATGTTTTAGTTTATATCTTGGTAGGTTGATGGCTTTTAACATTTCACCTCCAGCGCAAATGATGGTACATTCCTGTACAACCGCTTATTTTATTATTCGGTCAAAGATATCAAGGTTCAATTCCATGTTACCTTTTATGGTGAACGCTGAAACACAACAAGGTGCTTTAATATTTATTGTTTCTGAAAATTCGACGTTGGAGGGTTCGATTCCCGTGTTCAGATGTCACTGATATCTAGCTGGAGTAATCATCGCTGTCACTGATATCTAGCTGGAGTAATCATCACAATCAGTGACCTGGTGGTCTAGGGGTAAGGTGTCAGACTTCTATGCTGGCGGCCGAGGTTCAATCCTCGGTCCCGGCACAGATTTATCTGATTACCAAACCCTTCCTTCACCTCTGACAAGACATCTTGTGAATGTGGGGAATGCCAGGTCTCCACCGTGGTTCGGATTCCACGTTAAACTGTAGGTCCTCCATTTCATCTCACAATCACCCTACCATTACACATTAGCGTAAGTGCGTATAACCCGAACGGGTAGTAAGACGCGGTGCTAATAATAATAATAATAATAATCACTAAAAGCATAAATAATAGCTTTGGCTATTTGATTCTTAAACTACCTAAATGTTTTCACATTTCAACCCGGCGCAAATGATGGTACATCCCTGTACAATCACTAATTTTATTTTTTCGTCTCTCTTTAGGGCGAAGATAACAAGATTTGAATCCATATTACCATGCATGGCAAATTCTTAAACATAACAAGTTACTTTTATAAGGATTGTTTCCGAAAAAGTGGCCCCTGAGTGTGCATAAGAAATACAAATTTCAGACGGCCACAACCGATGCGTCAAGAGGACTTTGGTTGGGGTGGGTTAATGACTCTTCAACAGGGTCATTACTACCCGCTTTCATCATTTATAATAAGTTTAGGGTCAACAACCCCGGCTAAGGGTTGTTGCGACATCAAACATTTCCATCACGAGGGTTCTGACCCCTGCTGATCTCAAGAAGAGGGGTATCACGAAGTGAGGAGTAAAGTGAAAGGGAGTCTTACGGCTTCGAACAACTGGCAGCTGGTCAGTGGTCAAATTATACCCTAGGTGACCATTGGGGGAGGTTATTACTACGTGTTCCCTCCCTAGTCAGCGATGCCGTGGGAGGAGCGGTCGATGCCGTGGACTGCACGCCAATAAATAAAATAAACGCCAACGCTCATCCTAATCCTACCCAGACATAAAAAACTTATGAGCACACATAAAAAACAAATGAGACTGGAACAAACAAGCTTAGACAAGAACAAACAAGTTTGGAACACTGGAAATGGGTCAGGGGCGATGAAAGGTGGAAAGCCAATCAAAGAGCGACACAATATTACGTAATCATCACAATACACACTCTATCCACATAGGGGTCAAAGGCCAGTGTCAAATTGTGCTGATGTGGCCAGCTAAATAGTAACACAGTCAGAATCTGTTATTTGGAGCCAAATGCCTTCTACCTTGTTGCTCTGTCCTCCACAATTCTCTTCGTCCTTTTATAACTGCATTGTAAAATACATTATAAACAATAATTAATATCTGGCTTATTGAAAAATACATAAATCATTAATGAATTAGACACCCTTTGGTTTGGGAAGTTCAATTTCTGTAAAAAGTTCCAAGACTTCAACACCCTTAACTCTTTTTATCTTTTACAATATGAATTTTACGTTTTCAAACATAGACAAAAATAAAAAAACTATATAATTTTTTAAAATGATTTAACTAATTTAGCTCATGTAGCCCTCTTTTATTCATGTGATATACCAATCCTAAATCGAACCTCAAAGTGGGAGGCAGTTACATAAGGATGAAGATAATTGTGAAGGACAGAGTATAAGTTGGGAAGCAGTTACAGGCATATGGAGAGGATTGTTGAAGACAGAACCACAAGGTGGAAGGCAGTTACGGGAGGATTGGGGGGGATTGTTGTAAACAGAACCACAAGGTGGAAGGCAGTTACGGGAGGATGGGGGGGATTGTTGAAGACAGAACCACAAGGTGGAAGGCAGTTACGGGTGGACGGAGGGGATTGTTGAGGACAGAACCACTAGGTGGAAGGCAGTTACGGGTGGATGGAGGGGATTGTTGAAGACAGAACCACAAGGTGGATAGTCAAATGTGATGACTTACCATTATGCAGAAAACTAAACATATTTAAATAATAATTTAAACATATATAATAGCATAGATAATATGTTCACCTAATTATATTTGTTGAATGCTTGAACCAACTGGTGTAGCGGTGACGTAGCGATCCATCCCCCATTCCTTTCTATCGCCGCGCAGTTGTCTGGTGATGCTGGAGTAGGGTTACTAAACCAGCCGCTAGAGATGCGCCACATGACTGGATGGGGGAGGGGGAGGACTCGTCCGGCACCGGTACACTAGTTATGTGGCTCGCTTGCAATGTCCATGGAATCGACCAGATAAAGGAAGGATAACAGTTTTGGATGTACTAGATCAATATCTCTGTTCAGACAATAAACCGGAATTCAGAGTGCAATGTACTATGTGTTTCAATCAGTGGGTCGCAAGGCTAGATTTTGCTAAGCAATATATCCAATATTAAAGAGGAAACGTACAGGCCTATGGAGTTAAGAGTAAAGGAGTTTCATTAGAGTAAGGTTGTTTCATGGTTCCAAAGCAGCAAGTTGAAACTACTGGTTCCGATTGTCTCCTTCTCAGGGGCTACCATAAAAAAAAGTCAAACTACCATGTCTTTATTAGTGTTTTATATTGATGGAAACATCCTATAATACACCTCTTTTTACATGATTCATTGTATAGAAATTAAAATGATAAAACAGAGTTTAAATATGTGTGTGACATCAATTAGCAAACATATCTTGGTTAGTCTGCAATGTTGCTCACGTTTAAGGTACCGGTACATGTTTCTACCGCTGCCAGAACGGTAGGCATCAAACCACGATCTCTATAATGCTGCAACTCATTAGTTATATCTATTGTTCACCCTGTTAATACAATTAATATCTCAATTACCTAATTTACTGTGTATCATATTTGTTTTTAAGAACTTGTAAATGTAATTAACTAAGTTTAAATTATTACTTTTTATATTAGTTTAAAATATTTTATATGGGTATCTAATAAAATAAATAGAATATGAAATATTAACTACATCCTCTGACAAGTTTAACTACAAATATAAAAACCATTATGTCCTATGTTCATCATAGTAAAATTACTAATATTTATCTTCGTAGAAAACTATCTCCATTACAATATGGTATTTGTTGCAAATACAAAGCCTTTATTTCTTCTTACATTTGTTATGGTCAATTTTATCATTGTTTAATTGAAACTAAAATATAATACTATTAACAATATGGAGGTATGTTGCCAGGATATTGCGAAATACAAATCACATTAAAAACTGTTTGACTCAAGGTTTATAGGATATTATTATAAAGTTTTATTTTGAAAAAGTTCTTAGTACTTAAATTCCCAAATATTGGTTGCAATATGACGACTCCCGAGACGTTGGTCGAACCAGCGTTAGAAAATGTGGACGAAACGAACCAGGAGCTGCAACTGGTACAAAGGAAGTACCGCCGTTTACAGGACTACATTATGCACGAAGAAGCGAAACTAAGATGTCAAAAACAATTAGAAATAATGAAATCCCTGGAGAAAGAGAAGTTTGAAATTATAACCTCGCTAAATGTGGCGTCGTCCAGAGCACATGTTGAAAATGAGGCGGATGTAAGGAAAAGTGTAAAAGAACGTGTGGAATTGACTGACAGACTGGATAAGGATATCAGGATGGCGGAGCTAAACGTGAAGGAACTGAACGATCACATCTTCCAAGGACAGAAACAAGTGATGGTTCTAAGCAGACAAGTGGACAGTGAATACACGAGCACAAGGAGAGAACTCCACACTTTAAAGAGCATCAACTGTTTGGAGAGCCGTCTTAGTGTTAACATTGAGAAGTGCAACATCACTCTAAGAGATAATGCCAGGTATCACTTACCTTAATACACAGACAATTTAACAATTACAAAATGTAAACAGTCATAAAGTACTGTTAGTCGAATAGCTGCAGGGAACATCTATTTACATATCCTATGGTAGGTCTAGAGTCTAGACCATTATCTTGTAAATTCTAGATTGGTCAGAAAAGTGTCAATAATTGGTGAGGAAACTGCTAGAAGAAAACCGTCTTATATGTTATATTTTAAATAGAGATTATTTAAGAGGGTTTTAGTAGGCCTATTGCATTATTACGATAATTTTTCATTTTATGATGCTTAGCATCCCTGTAATCATATAATGGCTTTGTTTAATATTGTTGTTTTTCAACGCAAGTTGCAGAGTCATCAGTCACCAATCATCCTATCTCATGTTCAAAGCTGGTAATAACAAACTACACTACATCAAAATGTATTATTGGTTCTTTGACCATATGGTATTAAGTTATTCAATTTCATTTTTGACTCCAGGCTCAGAAAACAAATTTTGGATTCTATAAAAGAACGCCGACTCTTCAACAAGATGTACACCTATCTGATAGCTCGCTTGGATGCCGGCAAGAAGGTTGTGGCCGACATGGTCGAACAGACCACAGTGGTCTACGACCAGCGAGAAGAGTGTCAGGGGCGAGTGCTTCTTCTGAAGAAGAACTCCAGACACAACCTGTTCACTCACCGCTCGGAGATGCAATCCCTTCACCGCAGCGTGGACCACGAGATGTGTCTTCAGGAGTTCCTGAGAGCCAAGGGAACTAAACGGATCATGGAAACGGTCATGGCACGTCGTCGACTAAAAAGGATTCAAAAATTAAATGAAGTAAAAAGGTCAATATCTAACTATAGGGGGATCCTCAGGAACATAAAGAAGTTCACGAATCAAACGGATCTAACTGTGATTTCCAATGCATTCAAGAATCAAGAAGAACTAAACTTCAGGTAAAAAGATGTATTTTAAAAGTTGGGGGTTATGGTGTCCATTGTTCTAGATATTCGTAGGACTGGTGGAATAAAAACATAATTAATATAAACAATGCATGCCTAGGTATTTTACATTTACACTCTCCCTACTTGTCCTTTTTATTATGTTTATTAACTTTAATTTTTTGAATAAGGTATCTAAAAGTGTAGATTTTCTTGTCAAAAACATTTTACGATGATTACTATCAGCAATCATAATCCTTGGATAATGGATACCACGCGTCAACCTCCAAATACACCTCCATCTTGTTCTTTCCTTTTACTTTGTTCTGGAACAACCAATTAGTCTGAGTATCTCTGGGATGCCTTTGAACACCACATTTGGCTGTTTTACCATATCATTCATTTCTCTATTTTTCCTTCTTCTGTGCTATTATTCTCTTACTGTACCTCCTATTTCTCTCATAATATTCCAATTAAATGCCCTTAGTTTATATCTTTCTATCTTCATTGTACCCCACATTCCTGTTCCATATAGTAAGTACTATAATACATCATATACCATTACATACGCGCAGCTTGGTTCTCATAGGAATGCTCCATACGTTCTTGAAACTATAATAGCTCCGAGATGCCACCATTATTCTTTGGTGAAACTCTTCCTTTATATAGTTCTCTATTTTAGAAATGTTTCTCACTTTCTTTAAAACCATTTCTCCTATTTTCACTGTTCCTTCATTCATTCTTCTTCTCGACAAGGTCGTCATTTTTATCTTACCTTCGTTAATGTACAGAATAGCATTCTTTAAATACTTTTCCAACCCCTCTACCATTTCTGACATTTCAACCTCATTTTCTGCCACAATCGCTACGTAGCTTACAAAAACAAACCATTTGTGATTCGTATCCATCCCTTACACACCCCAAACTCTCGCATTACCTTTTATAATACTAAGTTGAACAATATTGGTGTTATCTCGTATCCCTTATTTACTCAGATTTTTATTTTCAAATTGTAACTTCCTTTATTTACACAAAATGCAGAAGGCCCAAAAAGTAACAAAGACAATAAAACAATCAGAGCGAGTCGTTTGAGTGATCTAAGTACCGCAACAATAGTCTGAGAACCGATTGTTGTTTCTCAGACGCACGAAACTCGCTCGGTGGCGGGAAGTAGCCATGAGACGGTCGTCTCTTGTGCCCTGTTTTCTGGAATACTCATCACATAATTACTATATTAATAACCTAAACCTAGGGGTGCTCGTAGAATGCGGAACTAATTTACAACAACATTAAGGAAATAGCAGAGGTAAATTTTAAATAGTTTATTTATAGTAATAATATATGAAAATATATATATATAAAGGTACATATAATAAATACTATTAAGTATGGTTTGAATATTTAAAACGTTATATATATTTGTATAGAGAGAGAGAGAGAGAGATAGAGATAGATAGATAGATAGATAAATGTTAGATATTGAAAATTAGTTCGAAATTCAGTCTTCAATAATATATATCAGTCCACTCTAATTTCAAATGAATTGATCAAGTCCAAGATCCTCTTTAAATACAATCACAAATGAACATATTCTAGTCTAAAAATATTAACCTCATTTTTCAAAAGAACAAATCCCTATTAACAAAGTTATTGGAATAATCTTCTTGACTAAATATAACCTTAAAAGTAATAGATAAATTAAATGCATTAAAATATATGATAATAATAATAATAATATTTAGCACCGCGTCTTACTACCCGTTCGGGTTATACGCTTTAAGTACTAATTACTCTAATAGATTAGGAATTGGGTAGGTTGAATTAGAGGAAGTGAACCCACATTTGCGTGGAGGGAGAGTGGAAAACCATTTAGGAAAACCACCCCCAGTTACCCGACCGAGATTCGAACCTCGATCTCCCCGTCCTCAGCAGTCGAGCTCAACACGACTAGCGCGTTAGCCAACTACGCCACCGAGGTGGGTTATTTGTTATTAAAGGTCGTTTATAGGTCTTCTAAATGATTAAACAATTAGTAAGCGTGTTACCAAACATCATCTTAATTCCCCAATTTTCTAAAGAGCCTAAATGTTCTCCGTGGATATAAAAATATACACAAAGTTTACTCGCAATCATATCTTACAGTTAGGACCAGCAATAATTGTTCAATATCAATTGAAATTTACATTGACTTGCAGTAAAAATATATATATCAAATACCTATTACTTTAGAATTGTTTTACTATCTATCTCTAAGATGAAAAATAATTCCTCTGCAATATTAAACTATCGACATATTTTGATTCCAGCAATGATCTCTTGAGTTCATGATTTATTATAGTCTTTGGAAATATTTTCAAATCAACAATGATCAAATTTAAACTCAATTCTAATTTCGTAGTATTTCAACTCTGTTAAAAACAACTGTTATGCCAAAATACAATTTTGAAAAGTTACATTAAAAAAATATTTAAGACTAAACATTAATTTTGCCTTACATTTCCCAGTAACGCGCAGCCAATGCTACCTTCTCCTGTACACAATTAATGGCGACATACATGCACTATATGTGATTAGAGGGCAAACAACAAGGTGGGTGGAACATGATTGGATCACATGGGAGGGGAAACTTTGGGAAAGAACTCCATCTTTCTGAAACACTATTATTCCCGATCACCAGTCTACCAGTACACGCCTTCTATTGGCCACTGCTCCAACTCTGGTTGTGTCGGTCAGTGTCTTATGCACCATGGCCTTGTTAAGATGTGTAGTGATCTTGCCTCACCGTCAATATCTGACCGATCGTGCTTTACATGCTCTGAACTCTCTAGAGACGTGTAAGTATTTGTTTCAATGTGGAGTCTCAATATTCACCGGCATACGTTGTTAAGTCAATCTCTCTTGTTTTGACTTATTCAAGCCTATTCCAAAAAGTGAACTTCCTGAAAGACCAAGAACATGTTTTGGGAGTACAAGTGAAGTTTCTTGAGGCTGAAATTGACGAGGAAAGAGCGAAGCAAAAGGCAAAGTTCTCCCGCCATCAAAACCATCTCAAAAGTCTCTCTCTCCAGAACGAGAAATGGTTGGAGGAAAGTGAACAGGTTCGGGAGAGGATAGAGAGGATCTCCCAACTCATCAAACTAATCTTGCAAGGTAACGATTCACCCGAATATTCAGCAAGGATTGTACTGTTGATTTTATTATTTAGGTAGTACTTAGAACGTTGCTAATAGCCTGCTCAGGAAGTTATACACGTGGTACACACACACATGTAATAAATAATATGTTGTTGTGAGGGAAGAAGAACGCACTCAATTCTAATTACAATTAAAACAAACTTCAAATTGCTTCAAGGGGCATCTAACTTTCTAAAAATTACTGGAAGAGGCCCACAACAAGTAGCTTCTAGAATTTTCTGGGGCTTAAAATGGTACCTATGAAGGGCCCTGCGAACCCCCCCTCATTTGAGCCTTCCCACTTTCAAATAACTCCCGGGGCCCCTCACACCATATATGTTTTTGTAGTGAATTTTATAAGTTTCGCATACTCTCGAGAAGAGCACATTTGTTTCTAATCTGAGTGTAATATGTATTGAACACGAGAGAAACGTTTTTGGCCAACATCATTGTCTCTTCATGAGTGATTGTGCAGGCGTGCAGAATGTCTTCCTCCTGTGTCGCTGTGACAACTCCCCTCTCCTGGATCTCCTGGGAGACAACACTATGGTCACTCAGTTCAACTATTCCTGGTTCCTGACCCTCATCGAGCGTCGGGCTCACGAGATAATCAACGTGATATACTACCAACAGTGGCCCGGTAAGCTCGAACACGAGGAGCGTGAATATGCCACAACCATCAAACAAACATTTAAGGTAAATGCATTTGATATTTCTCGTTATGTAGTTTTACTATTTTGTACGTTCTCAAATTGTTGACATAGCACACAACTAATAATATGAACACGCCTTAGCTAAGGCACTTACTATCAAACAAATTTAACCTTAACACCACAAATTTGAATGATAGATCAAATAAATATAATGTAAGCACTTTCCAAGCTTGAACCCAAGTTGTATGGATTTATGGTCTAGTTACAAGGAAATATCCGACTGTAGGGTGTTAAATTACAGTTTGGAGTAGCGATGAACCATAGCTCTGATAGGCCTAGTAGTTGGCAGTTATACAACAATGCACTACGAGCTCTCAAAGGTGCGTCAAGGTATGAGCAATAATCTCAACAGTAGTAGGCACCACTAATGAGAAGAAAATATAATTATATATACAATATTTAGTATACAAATACAAAATTGATAGTTGAAATATATTCTCACTTGACTAAATTCATCTCCCAAAAAAGCCAAAAATTATAACTATCAAAGAACCCCCACACTATAACCAATATTAACAAACTTAACCTGTGTGTGATGGCACCCTATTGACAAAAACATTCTGTAGCTAAAGATATTTTATATTTTAGTCATTACTTATATTACAATTAGTGTACACATGTTTATTAAAATATTACGATATGTTTAATGTGTGTTGCATCTGACTAGTTTAGTTATAGATATCATCTATTCAGATCACATTATAGATATAGTAATATATATATATAAAATTAATATTTACAACCTTGCATATATTAAAAGTGTGTTACATTAAATTGTTTTACATATTTCGCAATATATGTTACATTTTGATCCTTATTCCTAGGACACATTCAACACCTTGACATTTGTCTTTTAGGAGGAGGCGCTGCTCTAGTCTTCATAGTTGTCACAACCTCACGTGTGTCAACATTTCTCACAACCTCACGTGTGTCAACATTTCTCACAACCTCACGTGTGTCAACATTTCTCACAATCTCACGTGTGACAACATTTCTCACAATCTCACGTGTGACAACATTTCTCACAATCTCACGTGTGACAACATTTCTCACAAGCTCACGTGTGTCAACATTTCTCACAACCTCACGTGTGTCAACATTTCTCACAATCTCACGTGTGACAACATTTCTCACAACCTCACGTGTGTCAACATTTCTCACAACCTCACGTGTGACAACATTTCTCACAACCTCACGTGTGACAACATTTCTCACAACCTCACGTGTGTCAACATTTCTCACAATCTCAAGTGTGACAACATTTCTCACAATCTCACGTGTGTCAACATTTCTCACAATCTCACGTGTGACAACATTTCTCACAATCTCACGTGTGTCAACATTTCTCACAACCTCACGTGTGACAACATTTCTCACAATCTCACGTGTGACAACATTTCTCACAATCTCACGTGTGTCAACATTTCTCACAATCTCACGTGTGTCAACATTTCTCACAATCTCACGTGTGACAACATTTCTCACAATCTCACGTGTGTCAACATCTCCCCTAGTTTAATTTGATGTTAGTCTGAGTCCAGAGCAATAATCTTCAAAGACAGTTCACCTAATTGCAGTCTGGTTTTTATTTAAATGGAGTATTAATGTCCAACAAGGCAACATTTTTATTGTAGCTGGCATCTATCACGTTTTATGACACGGAATACAAGCAAGATATTCAATCAAAAGTATCCATCCGAGATTTGGTTGAGTTATACCAGTACACTAATACTAGTATGTTATCGTTTCAGTGGTAATTGGGTTATCACGATGCAATTATTTTTTTGGGTTTTTTGGGGGGAGGTCTACCAATGGGGATGAGACCTCAAAATTCGGAAAGAAAAAGGTCTAGAATGGATTGTACTAATAAAGAAAACTCTCTCCCCTTTGGGATTGGCCGGTAATAAATTCACTAATATACTTTTTTATTTATTCAAACAACCTTTTTTCTTGATTAGTGAATAATACCCGTGGTAGGAACCTTAATTTTAAATTTCAATTTTCTCTCTGTTGGTACAAAAACTACATCAGTTAGTTTGAAAACTTTCAAACCCTCCACCTCCTTTTCCCCCCTTAGGGGTAAAATTTCGCAAAATCCAATCTTAGTTCTTGCCTAGGGTTGTGGTGATAAATGAGTGAGTGAGTGGGTTTTGCCTTTTATATATATATATATATAGCTCTCCCGAAATAATAAAACAATCTACGCGGCTCGAGCTAGAAATCTGTATTCAAGAAAACGGCCGCGAAAGCTTATGCAACAAACAAGATTATACTTGAAAAAAAGTATGTCACTATTATCTTATATAAGATTATTGATTAACATTTTTAACTTTCGTAATCTGTAGCTATCGAAACGAAACGCTTCTAATTTTTAAAATCTTTTTAATCTTCTAAGTTTGACTATATTTGAGTGCTTATTTGTCTGCAAAATTATTCTTTCTAGCCTCTGTACCAATGCCGGTAAGCCCTCTCTTCCTTGCCGATGGTCCGATCTACGAGCATATTAAGTGTCAAAGCTCCATTGCATGCCAAGGCATGTTGCTTACCATCCTGTGTTCCATCCTTCCAACCATGTCTTGTGTGATACCACAAGGCCTGTTGGAATCTGGATGTTAACTGTCCTCTAAACTTGTGGCATGGTCCTTACAAGGACTATTCCCACCTCTTCAGGCTGAGATACTCTCTGGAAAATACGCCATCTCGATCTTGCCAAAGCGACAACACCGCACAAATACATGAGTGGGCTTTTAGTGAGCGTCTCACCACCCACTTTCTAGGTTTCAGTCTTGTCTACACAGGCAGCTTGAAGTGGGGAGTGTCCGTGGGATGTGCTTTGTAGTGGAAGGATTCGTTTTTAGATTTGGTTTACCTTCTAAGTCCAGCGTTTTTAAAGTAGAATTGTGTGCCGTTTTTAAAAAGTTGTGTTACGTGTATCGTCATTATCACCGTTCTGTTCTTATCAGCAAGGATTCCATGAGTGCTCTGTTGGCATTGTCCACTCTATACTCCTGGAATCCCCTCGTGCAGATGATACACGAGCAAATTTTTAAAATATACTCATTAAGCACCCGGCTCGCCTTTTGCTGTATTCCTGGTTACGATGGTCTTTCAGGAAATGAACTGGCGGGCCAGGCAGCCAAGGAGGCAGTCCATCTCCCTCCTGAGGCGAGTTCGGGCGTCATAGTTTTAGATCTAAAGGGTTATATTCGTCATGGGATCTTACGCACCTGACACGAGCAGTGGGTTCCGACTCCTGCTCAGAACAAGCTGCGGTCCATCAGGGACGGTGTGTCGCGGTGGCCCTCTTCTATACAAAGGTCTCTAAAAGAGAAGAGGTCATCGTGAAACGACTGCGTCGAGCATACATTCCTGACCCATATTTTTTTTGTTGAAAGGGGATCCACCTCCAGTGTGTGTGAACTTGACGATGTTCCTCTTAATGTGTATCACATTTTTGTGGAGTGTCGCAAGTATTCGCCTGGCTCTTTATTTTAATGGCGACTTTTTTTTACGCGACAGTGCGGATGGATTAGTGGTATGCTTATTACATTTTATAGGCCAGGAAAACCTTTCTTTTAAATTCCCGCTGTGATATTATAAATATTGAGATTAGTTTTAACATTTTTAATTTGTTTTAATTTGTTTGTATTGTCCATTTACTTTATATACATTTTTTGTTTTCAGCAGATGCATTATGCTTATGGATCTTCCCTATGAACATTTTATTATATTTTTATTTCTAAAAAATGCTAATGACGTGTTTATGGGCCTCTAAACACCAATAATAATAATAATAATAATAATAATAATACATATTCTTCCAATATTCAAATTTGCTGTATTCTACTTACTGTTTATAATATTTTTTAATAATCGATATCAATGCTGTTTGATATTCACTATTTATCTTTATTGACGTAGTTAATAATTCTATTATGACTATTTTTTCTTTTATTACAGTTATTTTTGTTTGTGTGTGTCATTGCTTGGATATTATTATTTGTTTTATTTTCCAATATAGTTGTGTTTTAGTTAAGGTACTTGTGTTCTTTTCGGTGCTGGCCTGTTAAAGGTTTTGTGACTGTGGGCCAGCAATATAATAAAGGAAAGTGAGATGAAATGTACTACTACATGCGATTTTTATCATAAACCATCTTAGTTTTAATTACAACAACTTTATAAATTGAAACAATCATTCAAAGTAGTACGTTCCTTCTATATCCTTAGAAATGCTCGCCATTATTATCTTTTTTCTTAAAGTCCATCTTATACACCTTTTAAGAACCCAATGGTGGTCTCCCATCATGGAGGTATTTCATAGCCTCGGTAAAGAGTTTCCATGGTGGACACATCCTGATGAAAGATCATCGCGTACAGCTCCCAAACTATTAGTAGAAAACTCTGATGTGAATGTAGACAATTAATTTTCAGATAAATTTGGTGTGCCATATATACATTATATACTATAGTAAAGTTGACACCAAGGACTCATTAGTTTATATTTTTCATGTTTCCAAGAAATCCATGTACAACTGTGCCTTAAACTGAAGCCAAGCTGCCAGTTCAATGTCCTGTGGCTTCGTCCCAAATAAATAAGCTTTCAGAATGTTCTTATTTGGGGACTAATGACAAATCCTTCTTTCAGTTTAGCATTTGTTATATCGAGAAAAATGATTGCGTGGTATTTGAAATCTCCCTGTAGACCTGTAAGTATTCCAATAACCTTACGATCACGACATACATATCACGAGTGGTATTATCACTTTACTGCACTCGGGATCTTCGAGGTGCATTCGTATGTTTCTATTTATATTACTCTTACAAACAGGTACACAATCATCCCTGAGCTATTTCGCCCCAGGTGAGCCTTACATTTGTTGAATGTAACAAATTACTTAAATATAAACATTTAAATTGTTAACTATGATAAATATAAAAAAGTTAAATATTTATAACACCTACACTTTCAATATAAATACAAGCACTAGTACTTAGAAAATATATTTGTGACCAAATAAAAGTAAGAGCATATTTAAAACATGAGAAGTATGATATAAAACACTTTCCTTGTTCCAATAATAATATTATAGTTGTACTGCACACAGGCCAAGCTGCATCCCGTGCCGATATCCGCGCTGATACCTTCGCACCCCTGCTCGTTCTGTGTGGAGCAGGAGGAATTTCTACGGTTCGATCATCACCACCCACAGCCCCACAGTAGGGAGCATCTCACTCTCTTGGTAAACAAGAGGACCTCCGAGGGAGAAGTGACAATCAAGGAAGTTGTGCACAATGTGTCCATGTGCAAGCTCCCAAAATCTCGCAAACTTGTGCAGCGTCGTTTTCAATGAAACAGATCAACATTCGTGCTTAGGTCTAGTTTTGTCCGGGGATGTCGCTAACTAAGACTTACATCTCCATTACCGTGTGTGGATGAGAGAATTGTATTGAGAAGGTTGGTAATCTTTGTTTGGAACAAGGAAATACACGTCTTATTAGTAAATACTTTGAGTTTTAATCTTACATCTTACATTTGTACTAAGCAAAATATAATCTTATAATACTATATCAGGATATTAATCATTCAAAATGGGGCTTGACACACTTTACCTGCTACAAGCGCAGTTTGAGGCGTTCGATCCTACAGATTACACAATTTAAATGGAAAAGAATTAAGTTTAACAATAAATTGATCTATTAAATAAAACAGATATAACAAAATGTAAGGTTTACAATAATATTAAAGGTTATACGTCTGAAGCTTGATACAAACAATAAGATTTAGAGAATCGTGAAGTAATGACTGTAGCTACCAGGGCTGTGCAGGCGCCAGGCTACAGGTACGAGTTTCCTAAAAAGGAGAACAATTAAATAGTTATTAACTGAAGGTATTGAACAAGATATACATGTAAATTTTAATCAATTTTGCTTGATTGGTTTTTCAAAATAATATCCTTTAAACATTTCGGATAATTATAATCAACAGAAAGATCTGTTGATAACAGCGGTCGATGGCTAAGAAACAGGTGTGGACAAAATAGTACTATGGCTGGTCTTTTTCCCTTT